>CASHTH010002119.1:0-71867 GCA_030341885.1 Geodia barretti
TCTTTGTTCCAGAAACTTATCGTCGCTATTACCGGAGTGGGAAGTGATCTGAGATTCCAGTTTGAGGTCAGGCGATTTCTACGAACGAAGCGGTGGGACGGGCTTGCGCCGAAGTCAGTGAACCTTGCAAAAAAGAGATCAAATCGTTTGACGGAAAAACCGGACCATCGTTGATGGAGATGGATACCACAGAAGACAAAGAGGTGTGGGCACAACGCGTGTCGTTAGCGTTTCGTGGAGGTCCGAGGGTTTGACCAGGGGGATGACGAAAAATCTGGGGGGTCACGTACCCTCCGTGAACCGATTCATGAATCGATAAGATAGTAAGGAGTTGTGGAGCGACGCAACCTGTTGTTGTTTAAGATTCTTCCGATATGACGCTATGAAGCGACCCTTAAAAGTTTGGCATGTCCTCATATCTTCCGGCAGCAAAACGACCTACATCCTGACGCCTCGCAGATGATTTGTACGGATATTACCTTTCTTGTCTAGTCCGTGTGCATAAAGGAGTAGGGGGGTGGCGGAGGTATGGTCCGCCGAGCGGCGTATAAGAATCCGACATTGATCGGCGATGAGGTTTTAACGCCATATACCCAGAGGGGAGAACCTCGTGGAGAGGGGCGAGACATGTGCAGGTGCATCTGGTGTCTATCGCGTAAACCTTCTCGTACCGAACTATTGATATGACTAGGTCTAATGCTGGGTAACCATCGGGGGGCGTAAAGAGTGGGTATAGTCTTGTGACGCCTCGTTTGTATCGGGCGTGCCTCGGCTGCTGGGGTCCGGGGTGGGAAAAAGAGCGACCAGCCGTACAAATCAGAGTCTGTTATCGGATGGCGGGTGTCGCGTGAAGTCGAAGCGGACCCGATTTGATAAGAAATCATCGTAATGGTAAATGTTTATCTCAGCGCAGGGCCAACGCTTGAGATCCGGTTTTATGCAAATTGGCCTCGCGAGAACGGGGCCTTTCGTTCGTTCGGTGTTGAGTGTATCGAAAGCTTGATGTGTGTGTTCGGCAGGGGTGCCGGATGGCGTCGATCGCTACGAATTGTGTAAATGAGGAGTTGTTTGGGTTTTGCATGGAAGCTGGGCGACGACACACGTATCGGGTGGAGTGTGCTTTGTTTAGGGGGATCGGTTCACGAGGGTGCGGAGCGCACAGGAATTGACTTGTCCCTTGAAGACGCCTCCCACGAAATCGTTGTGATTGTGTCAAACATCAATCGTGTACTCAAAATTACGAAGGCAATCGAAACCGGTCTTAATGATGCGACGCTCGATGTTGCTCCTTGGCAGGAGGTCGCCAAGGATTTTTATCGGGCGATGCAGGCGGATAAGCAGGGCGATGCTATCGGACGGATTATTATCATGCTCATCGTTGCTATCGGCGTACTGAATACGGTCCTGATGTCGGTGCTGGAGAGAACAAGCGAATACGGTGTATTGAAGGCGGTCGGAACGAAACCGGTGCAAATCTTCTGGTTGGTGATTTGTGAAGTGCTCATCATTGCCCTTGGCAGCATCGTCGTCGGTGCTGTACTCGGTTCCGCAATCAATCACCTGCTATCTATATATGGTATCACCATGCCACAGGAATTTACTTATGGCGGTATCAAGTTTCAGACGATGTACGCCGAAGTCAACGCACGAAGTCTCATCATCCCGCGATTACCGTCATTCTGTCGGCAGCGATAGTCAGTATATTTCCTGCGTTGAAGGCAGCGCGCATTCTGCCGGCTAGGGCAATGCGTGCCCATTGAAGTCAGCAGTCAAGAGACACAATAAATTACCTTACCACGCATCACGTTTCACGGTTCAAAACTATGTGGTTAATCCTCATCAAACTGGCTTGGAGAAATCTTTTTCGGAATAAACGACGCACTATCATTGCTTCGATAGCGATTGGTATGGTCTGGCTGCGCTAATCTTTGCCGATGCGCTATGGGTTGGGATGGAGCGGAACATGGTCAAAACTGCGACTGCTTCTTTTCTCGGCGATGGACAGATTCATCGGGAAGGCTTCCGCGACACGCAGGCAGTCGAAATGACAATTAATCAACTCGACGAAGTGGTTGATGCCCTCTCGCAAGAAGACAATTGTCCAACAGTTTACACCCCGAACGTTTGCTTTCGGGATGATTACCTCGTCGGCGAATGTCAGCGCAATCAGCCTAGTGGGAGTCCAACCACCGACAGAACGGTTCTTATCCCAGATCGATGATGCGATCATAGAAGGGGCATACTTTGAAGGAGACAATAACCGCGATATTGTGGTCGGCGCGAAACTAGCGGAGCTCCTTGAAGTTACGCTTGGCAATCGGGTCGTCGTCACCGTCGCTCAGTCAGAGAGTGGCGATCTATCCCAAGAGATGTTTCGGATTTCAGGAATCTATCATCTCGGCGGTGACGCAATGAGTGGGGGTATGGCATTTGTGCGGTTGGGAAAAGCCCAAGAGATGCTTGCCATTGGTTCCGGTATCCATGAGATTGCTATCAAATTTACCGACACAAGATATGGGCGGGATAAAAATCTTCCATTTTGGGAGCGGTATTCTCAACACGGCAACGAAGCGTTAAGTTGGACGGAAATCCTACCCCAATTGCAAGCCGTATTCGAGATGTCCAAGTATAGCAAATATATCATGGGGGTTATCCTCTTTGGTGTTGTTGTGTTCGGAATTATCAATACGCTTTTTATGTCGCTGTATGAGCGGATGTTTGAGTTTGGTGTGTTACGCGCTGTCGGCACCCGTTCTTTCGGGAGGCGCGACTAATCCTATTTTGAAGCTGGGGCGTTGGCGATTGTGAGTATCGGCCTCGGTGCTATCTTCGGTTTCGTCTTGACAGGGATATTTACAAAGGTCGGTATTGATTATACCGGCATTGAAATGATGGGTGTGACGATACAGGAGCTCATCTACCCCGTCATGACGGTCAAACCGTTCATCTTGTATCCGATCTGCGTGTTTATCTTTACCATTATTACCGGGCTATATCCGGCTCGATATGCGGCGAAGATAGCCCCGGCAACTGCAATGCGTAGGAGTTTTTAGTGAGCGAAAGTAGTGGAAGGACAGAACAGAAGGATCTGTTTTAAGGATTACCTTTTGTGCGAGGAGCTTAACATTGGCGAATACTGATGTCATTGTCACAGAAAGCATTACGAAGGTGTATGCGGAAAATGACGTGCCCGTCGAAGCCCTTCGAGGAGTCGATTTAACGATTCAGTCAGGAGAGTTCACGGCGTTGGTGGGACCGTCGGGATCGGGGAAAACTACGCTTCTCAACATCATTTCCGGGTTAGATGCACCAACAGATGGGAAGGTCTGGCTGTCGGGCAAGCTGCTGTCGGGCATGAGCGGTAATGAACTGTCCGATTTTCGCCGGGACAACATCGGCTTCATCTTTCAGGCGTACAACCTCATTCCCGTGCTGACGGTGGAAGAGAACGTGGAGTATATTATGCTCTTGCAACGGGTGTCCAAGGCGGAACGGCATAGACGCGTTGCTGCGATGCTTGAGGAGGTTGGGCTGGCGGGTTTTGCGGAACGAAATCCACCACAGCTCTCAGGCGGGCAGCAACAACGTGTCGCGATTGCACGGGCGATGGTCTCCGAACCTACGATTATCCTTGCGGATGAACCGACTGCAAACCTCGATTCGAGAACAGGTGCAGACCTGCTCGATATGATGAGTCACCTCAACGCGCAGACAAACATGACGTTCGTATTTTCAACCCATGACCCAATGGTGATGGAGAGAGCGAGACGTTTGATAACGCTGAAGGACGGACAAATTGAAAGTGATGTGGTGAAATAACCATGCAAGATCTTCAAACGCTTCGGGTTCAAATTCCAAGTTTCTTGCGGACGATCTCATAAGGAATTTCTTCGGTACTGTTTCGGGATTTCAAAAGTCGATCCCTCATTTTCGGATCACTCAACAGGTATTCCGTTTCTTTTTCTGCGCTTTCCGATGCGTCCCTGACCATTTCCTCAATGATTTGAGCAACAGTCATTGCCCGCTGTTTTGCCTGAACGGATAGCCATTCGTAATCTTCATTGCTGATCTGAATAGGAACTGTCTTCATTTTTAACTTTCAAGCGGAGACTTCCATACTGTTAGGGAGAGGAAGTTACACTTCTCCTTGAATCGGTTGAATTTTCTCTGAAGATGTGTGCCTATCCATTATACCACATATGAACGGGGCTATTTTAAGCACAATGAATATAGAACATCACGTTCCTGATATTCTGAAAAAATCGTGAGAAAAATCCTTACAGTTACTATTTTTCTGATTATAACCGTGGCCGCCGGATCCACCGCAGCTGATCTTCAAATCAGCGGGTACTACAAAAACTTTTCCACAGGTTTGCATTCTCCCTTGCCGGACGAACCAATTATCGGTGCGGTGAACAACCGACTGCGACTTAATCTCGCTTACGCCCCGATCGATACGCTCTCGTTTGACCTCGCCTACGATTTTGCACCCCGTATTCAAGACCCCTCGCTGTTTTCTGGGTCGCCAATCGCAGCTGCCACGGATTCACTACACTATCGCGTTGCGGACTTTGATTCTACTATCTATCCGGGCAAGAACGACCCGGTTGGTAGTTTCGGTCTCTTCCAAAACCTTGATCGGGCTTCAATTGCGTACGGTGCCGATTTTGGGGACATCACAATTGGTCGTCAAGCCATCGCGTGGGGAAGTGCGCGGGTCGTGAACCCAATGGACGTTGTTGCCCCCTACGCCTACAATCAGTTGGATACCGAGGACCGAATCGGTGTGGATGCGATTCGGGTTCAGATCCCGATTGGTGTGTTGGGAGAGTTTGATACCGGCTATGTTTTCGGAGAGGATTTAGCACTTGAAAAGAGTGCCTTTTTCCTTCGGAGCCAACTGAATGCGGTTGAGACCGACTTTTCAAATTATACTGTTGGGATTTCGTGAACACTTGATGACCGGTTTTGATATAGCGCGGGGGATCGGCGGCGCCGGATTCTGGCTTGAAGCGGCTTACGTTTACGCCAACGTATTCAACAATGAAAACGGGGAAACAGAAAACTATCTCCGTGCGTCAATAGGGCTGGACTACAGTTTCGGTGGGGTGGCTTACGGGTTTATCGAATATCATTTCAGCGGCGCAGGTGCAGGGGAGCCGGAAGATTATCTTGACAACCTGAGCCAACCGGCGTACACCGATGGGGCGGTCTACCTCATGGGCAGACACTACTTTGTCCCCGGATTAACCTGCCAAATCACACCGCTCATCTCGTTGAGTGGTGTCGTGCTATCGAACATCTCTGATCCTTCAGTATTTCCCTCTTTGCAGGTTGAATACAACTTCGCACAGGACATCTATCTCTCCGCCGGTGGGTTCATCGGAATCGGCAAACGCCCTGAAACTGAGGACGAAGAAACACAATTCAGGTCAGAGTTCGGTGGATATCCAACCCTCTTTTTTTCATCGTTCCGAATCTATTTCTGAGCAAGAGTACGATCTCAAACAAATCAGATCAGTCTGTTTTCACGCTTCCCCCTCCCAGCGGACGTTTTTATAGGGCGAAACTAGGGGAGTTTCCGGCGGCGGGGAGACTAACTCCCCATCTACCACCCAGCCGCAATCTCTCGTTGCCAATTCTGCAATCAAGTATCCTTTCCACTTGGCGACTTCAGTCTGATATTCCGGATGGTTGATCCGGTTATGACACTCTCCTGGATCTTCTTCAAGATTAAAAAACTGTAGTTCATCAATGCGCGGCAACCAGATCAGCTTCCGTTTTCCGTCGGTAACGTACTGCATCTCCTGTTCATGAGAATAACAGGTGCAATGTTCACCGTGAATGTAGGGACGCCAATTCGGTTCGGCACCCTGTGTTAGTGGGACGACGCTCTGCCCATCAACAGTTTTCGGAATATCGACACCAGCTGCATCTAAGATGGTCGGCATAATGTCGACGCAGTTCGACTACCTCATCGGCTACTTTACGGGAGGCTGTGGAACCGCGCGTCGGCGGGGTGACGATGAAGGGAATGCGAGCACTGCCTTCGTAGGCGTAGGTTTTGCGCCATAGGTTATGGTCGCCAAGCATTTCGCCATGGTCGGAGGTAAAGATAAACCATGTATCCGCAAAAGTGTCCTGTTGATGCCGCCGAAACCAGTTCATCAACCGACCAATCTGGGTATCGATAAAGGAGATTTCACCATAGTAGCCAGACCGGGCGCGATGAATTCGTCTGTCCGAATGTTTTCCGCGCCATGCGTTGGGGTCAACCGCGACTTCTGGTCTGTCGTGACAGGTTGCCCAATCGCCGACAGACGGGGGTGGGGTCGTGCCGTTATGATACATCTCAAAATAGGGTGCGGGAGGTACGAAGGGAGAATGTGGTCGAGCGAAGGAGATGTTGAGGAAAAAAGGACGTTCCCGATCCCGTTGGGATAGGAAATGAATCGCACTGTTCATTGTCCATGATGTCGGATGCAGATACTCTTCGGTATGCCAAGGACGTGAAACCCAAGAGTTCCAATCGACACCGTGGTCATCGGGCGTGATGTCTCGCCGTTTTTCTGCCTCGAACCATGTGCGGTATTCGTCCTTCAGACCGTGGCGCAACATCCGCCCGGATTCGTCAAACTCTTGGCTTTCAAAACCCATCTTGGCGCGTTGCGGCGTGAAATGCCCTTTTCCGACGAGATGGGTACGGTATCCGACGTGGGTCAATTCGCCCGCCAATGTGTGTGGGAAATCATTAGGAATCGGTCCCTGTCCTCTACCCATACCGAGGATACCGGTATGCCATTGGTTCATCCCCGTCATAAGCGTTGCCCGCGCCGGAATGCAGGAGGGGGAGGCGGTATAAGCGTGTCGAAACCGGGTGCCGCGGGCGGCGAGGTAATCGAGATTCGGTGTTTCGATACAGGTGTTGCCGTCAGCACCTATGCAATCACCGCGCATCTGATCTACCATGATGAAAACGACATTAGGTCGGTTCATAAAGCACTCCTTTTATCGCTTAGTCTGAATGGTTTTCCAGCCTTGTGTTGATAACATTGTTGTAAATTGAGCCGAAGGTGTACCGAAATCCGATGCGCCCTTCGTGCTCGAATGTTGTGGCGAGCTCCCGCCGTCTCAGAATAACTTCTTGCAGCGATGCACCTCTCTTCGGCAGATACAGCTGATCATGAATCTGCTCAACATCCAATTCCGCTATAAACTCCAGCCCTTTGAAAAGGCGGATTGAGACCTCGCCGCCTAGGTCAATCCGATATTTACTGAAATCGTGGAAAAAGTGAGAGAATTCTGCCTCTAGTTCGACTTCGCCCCATCGTTGTGTCAGTTCCAATGTTGCAAGAAGCGATTCTGATAGGAGTCGTTCTGAGAGTTTGTCGAAGATGGTTTCCTCGGTGTATTTTACTGATTCAAACCCAATACCGTAGGCAATCGTCAGTTGTTTTCGATCAGCGTGTTCATATCGAAACAGGCTGTATTCGATCGCAGACATCAGTTGAATTTGCCGGTCTATATTCTCGCGTGTCGTGGCTGATGCCCCAGTGAACACGCCAGCTGACCAGTGGGGGGTGATACTACGCACGACATGTGCCCTCAATTCCCCTTCATTGGAGATACTCTTGATGCTATCATCGTCACCGGAAAAATTGTCTTCGTCGTAATCGAGTTCAAACTCGGTTTCGATTTTCCACATCTTAGTAACTCGCTTGGCGGACAGATCTACATCCAACGAATACTCACTGGTCTGTGATTCTCGCTCGAACTCTCCGGCTGTGCCAATGCGAAAGATCCAATTGTTCCAGGGATCGTCAGGTTGGCTCACAGCCTGTGGTGCTGACGCTGCTTTGTAATCAATAGAAATCTGGGGTGCGAGAGGTGTCTGTACAATATAGGGCATCAGTCCAAATTGGATGGTTTTCACAAGCCCATGCCTCTCGACATCTTCGGTGTCGTCGTGTTGCGAAATATACTTCAGTTTCCCATCCTGTCCTGCAAACGTTCCCTGACCGATAAACTGTAGCCGAAATTCTTGACCACCGCTGCCGGTCCGTTGGTCAGTAACGAGTATATGCACCTGTGCCAAGCGGCGATCACGAACGTAATGGACGAAAGGAATCTCCCTTCGAAGAAAGTCAAAGTCACATTCGTCACAATCAACGAACACCTTCAGGGTGGGATCCAGTGAAACCTTGGATGCCTCCGTTATACCAACGATTAGAACACACAATATCATACAAATGGGTAACTGAAGATAAGGCGCACCTTTTCTGACGTTGAAAAAAAGAGATGGTGGTAGTTTTGACATAGAGCTATTCCCCATCAAGTGGGCGGTTGAGTCAATGGAAAAGCACTGACCGGCACAACAGCAGTATGCACGGCCCCATCGGGAAATTCGACGACTATCTTTTTAGATTGAATTGGCTACCCCAATATAATCAACGCATTCGTGAGGGATGTCAAGCAGATTTTCGATTGTTGGACACATTTTTAAGGAAATTCCGCAATCGGGGCATAGGGCAAGGGTTTGACGGATTCGTATGGAATGTGCTAGCGGGAAAATGATACAATAACCGGGGTTGCCACCTTTTTGAAGAATGGACAAAATCATAACTTGAGCCAACCAAATGTTCGCACGAAATTGGGGACTATCAGAAGCAAGGGAGGATTATATGATAGACAAGGGAACTGCCTATCTGTTTATTGACGATGCACACATAGAAAGCCTTGAGGGTGCTACAAAGGGCGTCGTTCCGGCGCAGGAAGTGTCCGATCAGCCACTGATTGAGAAAGACGAACCTTGGGAGGAGGAGTGGAGCATCGGCAGCTACATCAATATCATCTACGACGAAGAAGAAAATCTCTTCAAGATGTGGTATGGCGTGGGACGAGAATTAAGTGATGCTCGCGGTGAACAGGCCGACGGACTTGCCTATGCCGTTTCGCAGGACGGCTACCATTGGGAAAAGCCCATCCTCAACCTCGTCGAGGACGGTGGGAGCAAGGCGAATAACCTTGTTTTTCCAATGTTCAGGTGGGGAGCGGGGACGGGTGTCATGAAGGACCCCATTGAGTTAGACCCCGCCAAGCGATACAAAATGCTCTTTATGTTCCAGAGCGCGTCAATGAGATTTGCCGGGATTGTGCAACCGGTTTGTGTCGCGTACTCGTCCGACGGGATTCATTGGAATGTGCCCAAAAACTGGCTTAATCCAGTCATTCCAGAGGGATCGGACACGCAATTGAACGCTTACTGGGATCCAAAGTTCCATAAATACGTTGTCTACCTTCGCGGACGGCCGAATGTCCGGATTATTTGTATGTCTGAGAGCGATGATTTTGAAAGTTGGACACCGCGCGAGATTATTGTCCAACCCGATGCACAAGATCCTCCGCAGGACCACGAGTTTTACGGTATGAGTTCGCTGGCGTATCGCGATTTTCGGATCGGATTCCTGTCCGTGTTTCACACGCTCAACGAGGGATGGATTGCCCAGAATCAGATTGAACCGTGGATGCCCGAATGGATGAACCAGATGGACGTTCAACTCACGTACTCGAAGGACGGTCGGACTTGGCATCGTGCGGGTGAGCGTGAGCGGATCTTGGTCTGCGGTTCCCCGCGGCAGTTTTGACTCTGGCTGTGTTTATCCGCCACACGCACCCTTTGTGCGTGGTGAGGAGATTGGGTCTATTATGGTGGTTCAAACGACCTGCACGGTGAGCCGCCTCGCCACGGCGAACCGACCCGTCGGGGGATAAGTCTGGCAAAGATCCAGAAGGACCGGTTGGTCTGTCTAAGAGCGGAGAAGGAAGGACTTGTGACCACGACGCCTCTCAGCATCAAGCCGGATTCGTTGTGGATAAACGCTGATACTACGGAAGGTTCATTGCAGGTGGAACTAGTAGATCCTTTTGACCGGGCGATTTCTGGTTTCTCCAAAGATGACTGTGTGCCGTTCACCGGCGATGAAACGGAGTATCGGGTGAGATGGAAGGGTGACCAAGATGCAGGAACGGACACCGGCACCGGCGGTCTTGAGGATAAGATGGTTTCCCAAGCGGCAGGAACTTTCAAAGTCAGGGTCTACCTCAACAACGCCAAGCTCTTCGCGCTTTATTCGGATACTGCCTAAATTGTTCCTATGGGTCAGTCAGTGATTGTAACTTCCCTGCCCTTTTCGGCTGCCTCGTATAGCGCGTCCATCACCCGCTGCACATCGAGCATTTCATCGAACCGAACCATGGGCAAGCGGTTCTCTATAACGCTCTGACAGAAGTCTTGATAGACGCTGCCGAACTGGCTTGTCTCGTTGACACGGGGTGTAGCGTCTACAATGCTATCGCCTTCCTCTAGCGCAACTCGTAGAGGTCTTAGGCTAGCAGTTCCCCAGTCCCCCAAGATTTCAGCGCCACTGGGACGGGAACGCGGGTGCATCATCCAGTTGCTTTCCACCGTCATTGTTGACCCATCTGCAAAGTGTACCAGACCGACATTGAAGTCTTCGATGTCGCAGTCTGTCACCGATCCCTGCCATGTGATGAGTGGGGTTTTCATCCGGCGCACTTTCTGGTAGCTCGCCGCCGAGGCGCGCACCGGTTTGGGATTTCCCAACGCCCAGAGGGTCGCGTCGAGCAGATGGACGGTTGTATGGAAAAGCACACCCCCTCCCGCTAGGTGACGCTTGTACATGGTGGGAGTGCCGGGGATGTGCATCACATGTCCGTGCCAGAGCCGCGTATGATAAACATTGCCCAGTTTCCCTTCAGCAAGGAATTGCCGCAACGCTTGCACTTCAGGATCGGAACGGTTCTGCAAGCCCATTGACATTAGTTTGCCGTAACGCCTAGCCGCAGCGACCATCTCCTCTGCTTCGGCGAGATTCATCGCCAACGGTTTGGAAACCAGCACATTGGCACCCGCTTCAAAGGCATCCACCGCCGCATCTCGGTTGGCTGCCGGCGGCAGGGCGAGACTGACGATGTCTAGCGCATGATGCCCAAGCATTTCGCGGTAATCGGTGTAATGATATGGGGCACCAAATTCGACCGCTGCCTCTCGTACCCTATCAGCGTCCAAGTCTGTGATGGCAACGATCTCCGCTTCGGGAATCTCCGCGTAGCTCTGGAGGTGACCACGTCCATGCGCCCCGCAGCCAATTATACCGATCTTGAGTTGATTCATGTCCTGCCTTCCAAAGACGAAGTTCAGCAATAGTAGCTTGACGGATCAGAGCGTCCGGCGTACTTTCTCAGCATCACTGAACAGAATCTCACGGACAGCGTTGGTCGCCTTCTCATGAAACTGAACCGCAGCAGGATCCATGTCCTTGGTTGGGCGTGGGGGCTCCTTAAAGTGACCGAACCGATCGGTGCCACGAACAAGTGCTGCGCTGTCCCATTCACCGATGGTCTGCTTGGTGCGGGTGGGCATGTAGTGCATCGAAAGACCAATACGCCGATCCTTTGACCGGTTGGGCCCCGACGCATGCGCTAACCGTACATTGTGAATCGAAATTTCACCCGGCTGTAGTGGCATTGCCACAACTTTGGCTTCATCAACCTTCACCGCGACCTCCTGCCCACGGGTCAAGAGGTTGTGCTGTTTATACTCATCCGTGTGAGGCAGGAGATCGTCCCTGGTGGCTGCCCGGTAGAACCCGCATACACCCGGTTTCGAGCGTTGCCGGTGAAAGTGCCAACCATACGCTGACCAAGTTGTCAGTATCAAGCCCCCAATAACGCAGGTCCTGATGCCACGAAACGAAAGTCTCGCTGAGCGGTTCCTTGATCCAGAAGAACGTGTTCCAGCAAAGGATATCGGGACCGATTAAATCCTCGACCGCATCAAGAATCTTCTCATAGCGCATTAGACCGTCAACCCATGTGAAAAGCAGATGGGACTTGCTCCGCTGTGCTCCCTCAATGGGGCTGCCTTGAGTAGCTTCAAATTTCTCCAGACGTGCTCGGTTGGCTGCCACCTGTTCGTCGTCTAGTATCCTAACCGGGAAATAGTATCCCTCCCGATTGTATTGTGCGATGGCATTTTCATTCAGAAGTTTCAACATTTGAACCTCCTCTAAAGTCGCTAGCTGTCGGTTTGTTTGCCACGTCCGAGCATCATAGCGATAGCCATAAATCTCTATATCTAATCTTGCGGTCAATACCGCAAACTCTCTCAACTGTTTTATGAGTTCTTACTTGCTCGCACGGGTCCAGTGAACAATTCTTCAGGCAGAAAACTCGTCGTCTCAGTGGCGTGCCTGTATTCAAAACCCGCTGCTGTAACGACTCCCATCGCAGTAAAGTACTTAGACTCGCCACTTGTTCCGCTTTTGTTCCCGCCGCTGTGCCCACGTAGCCAATCAGGATCAATGACCTGTTCCCCCTTCCAGATTCCTTGCGTCGCGTTCAGATGACCAAACCGGGCGAGATCCGATGCACTGATGACAACCCATCCGGGACCGCTGCGGACGGGGTTCCCGTTAATCTCATAGGGTGGGTCGAGATAGGTGTACGAATCTGGAATTGTGGGATACAAATATTTCTGGTCTTTGACATAGCCGCCGGTGAGCCAATCCCATCGCTCTGCCGGAATCCCTATCAGGTCAAAGAGCCGTTCCTGAATAATATTCTTCAGGTCATCCCCCCAGACGTAGGTAAGTGCTTGGCTTAAACGCCAGAATCCAGCACTACTATAGAGACCGACTGTGCCCGGCTCGGTGTGGGAGTAGAGGTCATAGAAAGGGTCACCACTCCATTTAGACCATTCAGGAACGCCCGGTATAACATTTGCTGCCTCAAGTCCGGTAACCTTTTCCCTCCAACGAATCCCCAACTCCATCGGGAATCCCCCGTAGTGAAGGGATTCATGCTTTGATCCAAGGAGATGCTTCCAAGTCAGCTTCTTATGATGACCTTCCGTCAAATACTTGTGTGGGTGGGAAAGTTCACCCTCGCCGGTCCAGTATTTGTTGATCGGCTCGTCGGGATCGATGCGTCCATCGGCAACTGCGAAACCGAGAATCGCCCACATAAAAGCCTTTCCAACGGAGGCGGTTTGATGCCGATAATGTCGATCTCCCCAAGCGTGTACCAAGTAACCACCACGGGTAATCACGGCACCGTACTTGTTGCCGGAGTGATCCTCTCCGCCGAAAGATGCTCCCTTGCACTCAATGCTCCCTATAAATGCTCCGAATTTTTCAGGATCAAGCCCCGCTTCCTCTGCCGTGATCTGAACCCAGTCGTCTTCAGGAAACGTTACCCAATCGGGAAGTTCAATAGTCATCCGATGGCTCCTCCCTCAATAACCCATGAACAAATTGTTTTCACGCTTCACGTTTCACGTTTTATTCTCTGTGTGCGGCGTCTTATTAGCACGTGATTTAGCTATTCCCTTGACAGAAAACCTGCCTTAGTATATCCTGTTGGCGTTCACAACTCAATTGAAAAAGGAGAAAAGCGGCTGAGTCCTTAAATCTGAATTTTGAGGTTTACGCCGCGCAATTGCCATGAAATTACTTATCACTATGCCATGGTCCCAAGATCGGATCGAAGATGCACAGAAAACTTTCCCCATGTACAGTTCACCGTTGCTGCTGACCAAGATGATATTCTACGCGAAATTGTCGATGCTGAGGCTGTTTTCGGTGCAATCAGCCGGGAAGCATTTCTGGCAGCCAAACAGTTGAAGTGGATCCAAAATACGGGTGCTGGGGTAGAAAGACTGGCGCGAATTTCTGAGATAGCGGAGAGTGATGTCACTGTTACCAACACCCGCGGTGCTCACGCTGCTACCATCGCTGAGCACGCCTTTGGATTGTTGATTAGCCTCACGCGCCAATTACCAAGTCTTTTGGATGCACAACGCGAACACAGCTGGATACGTCCATTCAGTGCTCCTCAAGTCGGATTGACCGGTTTGACACTGGGAGTGGTCGGCATGGGCAATATCGGTCGTGCCATTGCCAAGCGGGGTCACGGCTTTGATATGAACGTCATTGGGGTTGACGCCAACGAAGTACCCAAGCCCGATTTTGTGGCTGAACTGAGTTTGTTGGATGGACTTGACGATCTGATGCAGCGTTCAGATGTCGTGGCAGTCGCAGCCCCTATCACACCGGAAACCGCAGGGATGCTCGGTCCTGAACAGCTTAGACTCATGAAGCCGACAGCCCACCTGATAGTTGTGTCGCGGGGTGGCATTATAGACGAAGATACGCTCATGCAGATGTTGAACGACGGACAACTTGCTGGTGCTGGACTGGACGTTACGGCGATAGAACCGCTGCCCCAAGACAGTCCGCTCTGGGATACGCCGAACTTGCTAATAACCCCACACTGCTCTGGAGGTTCAACCCAAACTGCTGCTGCGGGCAAAGCCATTTTTTACGATAATTTACGGCGATATCTTGCCAAAGAGCCTCTCACGAATCTGGTAGACCTGAAGCGGGGATACTAATCTGAACCTTCAGGAGTAACTAAGAAGAGGTCTTACCGAAAAGCTTCGCCGGGAAATGTGCCCCAAGGGACCGGGCTTGCCTCGCCCTCATAGACCGGCAGGAATGGTTCCGTGATGTGTCGCGTTTGTTCAACCCAGTCAGCCCATTCAGATCTGCTTGTGATGTGGTCGCGGATCAACGCTTGGACTTCGTCGGGCATATCGTCATAGGCGGGCCAATACCAGATCGTCAGCACTGTGCGGCGCTGATCCGTTTGGTTAGCACGGGCGGAATGCAACAGACGCGAATCCCCGATGACAACATCGCCAGCGCGAACTGGTACATTAACCTCACCCTCAACCTGTTGGAAAGCGAGATGATCCATATCGGTTGCACGGATTACTGTGTCATCGTCTCTTGCTCGCATATCGTGCAGCGGGTGACGTTTCAGGTGAGAGCCGGGGATCAAACGTAAACAGCCGTTGTGTATATTCGTGTCGACCAAGTAGTACATCAGGAAGTACTGCTGTGGTTGATTGGTGTAGCTGATAGGGTGATCCCACAACACGCCGTCCTGGTGCCAGTATAACGGTGGGCTATGCGGAGGCTTGCTGATCACAAAGCCGCTCCAGAATTTAGGGGAGTCAAATCCCAATTCGGCGAGAACCGCCATCGCGCCAGGATCAATGAGAATTTCAGTAAAGGTTGGATGGGGGCAATCCCAATAGGGAATAATGCACCCCTGTGAACGGTGTTGCTCAAAGTGTTCCTCAGCCTGTTGCGCGATCATCCATTCGCTCATGTCATTTAGTTTTGCTACCATCTCCGGTGCTATCACGTTCTCAAAGATGCAGAAACCATCGCGCATGAGTTGATCTCTTTTCTCCTTAGCGACGATTGGCATGGGTGTTTCTCCTTCCGCGTTAGTAGGTTCCGTCTGAATCTATTCGGGTTTCACAACAGCTTTCCTAGCGGTCGCCGCGTTTGTATGGTAGTTCCAGCCGCGCAACACCAAATTCTCACTAAACTGATAAATGTCTTCCTTCCGATCCTTGCCGGAAAACATCCTCGCAATTATTACCTTCCTTGGCTGCTCAGAGTGGTTGGACTTTGAACCGTGTACAATAAAGTAATCGAAGAAGGTGACATCACCGGGCTCGGCTTCAATCGATGTGGCACCTTCAAATGGAAATTTTTCGTGAAACTCAGGGTCAACCGCCTTTGAACTCTCCAACCGTCCCTGTTTGTGTGATCCGGGATAGACCCTTAGACAGCCTGTTTCTTCCGTCGCTTCGCTGACGTGAATCATTCCGGCGATCATGGTGTTCTGCTGAGTTGGCAGGTAACTCCAGTCTTGGTGCATCTTGAAGGGTGTGTCTGCGGTCGTCTTTCGCTTCTCAAAGAGTGTCGAATGATTGAGAACGATATCAGGGCCGATGAATTGTTCAGCGATGTCGAGGAACCCATTGTGAAGTAGGGCTGTCAGCCACAGACTAGAATACTGCTGCACATTGCGTGTGGAGATGATACCGTTATGATTTGGATCGTCTTCATTGGGTTTTTCGAGTTGTCGCACCATTCGATCAAACTCGTTCTCAAGTGAGTGGATCTCATCTGCTGAGAAAACGCCCTTTGCCAAGTAGTAGCCGTTCTCATCGAAAAAGGTGTGGATTTTGCTCATGGTCGAAGTCTCCTTGTGGACAAAATCTAAATCCCTAAATTTTCCCCGATTAATAGATTCTTGCGTCCACCTTGGAAGAGTGGTAATATATCCCTGCTGTGACCAGATAGAATACGTCTGAGTCGGGACATCACGCTAGCACACGCTGACACGGTTAGTCAGAATTTTTTTGGTTCAAAACGCAATTATACATAGGGTGGATCACAAGGTCAAGTGAAAACGGAAAAGTGGTCCGGGCATCAACTGGGGTGAACAGGTCTTACATCCACTCATCCCAAATGGCTTGGATATGTCTATCCAAGCCGAGCGTGAGTAGTAGATAGAACGCAAAACAAAACAGTAAACAGAACATTCAAAATGAATTGGTAACAACTTAGGTGAAGCAAAATCCCTGAAAGGAGAATTGATGAAAGGAATTATTAGAACCGGTGACGGGGGGCCGGAGGTCTTGAAATTAGCGGAAGTTCCTGCCCCCACCCCTGGACCCACACAACTGTTGATTGACGTAAAAGCAACCGCACTCAATCGAGCGGATACCATGCAGCGACAAGGTAGCTATCCACCCCCGCCCGGCGAATCAGAGCTGCTCGGCTTGGAGCTCGCCGGGGTCGTTGCATCGTGGGGGGATGAAGTGGAAGGCTTTGAGCGAGGTAATCGCGTGTTCGGTCTGGTCGGTGGTGGTGCTTACGCGGAGCAGGCGGTTATCGACTATCGCATGGCAATGCCAATTCCTGACGATTGGAGTTTTGAGAAGGCGGCTGCGGTCACGGAGGTCTTCTTTACCGCCAACGAAACACTTTTTACCATCGGCGGCTTGCACGCTGGGGAATCAGTTCTCATTCATGCCGGTGGCAGTGGTGTGGGGACAGCGGGAACGCAGATGGCGCATCAGGCGGGCGCTCGCGTCTTTATCACAGCCGGTTCAGCGGAGAAAATCGAGAGAAGCAAGCAGCTCGGTTGCACGGAGGGCATCAACTATAAGGAACAGGACTTTGCGGCGGAAATTATGCGACTGACAGACGGGGAAGGCGTGGAGTTGGTTCAGGACTTCATTGGCGCGCCGTACTTGGAACGCAATCTCTCGATTCTCAAGACGCGAGGTCGCTTGGTTATGGTCGGGTTGATGGGCGGTGCCGCCGCAGAACTTAATCTAGGTCAAATCATGCGGAAACGGTTACAGGTCTTCGGATCGGTGATGCGTCCGCAGTCGATTGAAGAGAAGATTGGGATTACGCAGCGTTTTGTCGACCGATGGCTGCCCCCTGCTCAAAGAAGGAAAAATTCAACCGATTATTGATTGTGTGATGCCCCTTATCGCAAGCCTGTGAAGCACACGAATATATGGAGGCGAATCGGAACTTTGGGAAGATTATTCTGAAGGTGGATTGATACAGTAAACTGTAGTGTCGGATAAGTGAGGGCGCGACATCATTCAATGACGCTGGATTGGGATTATGCGAACCGTTGCTGAGAATGTCTCCTCCGGCGACAGGACAATCACCCCGGCAGGTATGCCTTTCGCTTCTAAGTTGATAGCGTCTGTCGGACAGGTATACGGTTCAAAACAGATAGAGGATCGTCCCGGCGGTGCATAGACAACCAATTCCCTGAATTGGGCATCCGATTCCAAAATCATGCCGCGTCCTGTATCTCGGTTGTCAATGATACAACGACTGATGCCATCTGTCAGTTGAACGTCCGTGAAAACGTGATCCAATTCCGTCTTGGCGAACGGTTGCCCATTTCGCAGATCCAACGCACCGGAGACCGGGAACGTCTTTCCTGTTGGTACGAGTGCCTCGTCAAGTTCCCAATATTTCGCTACGGGGGACGGTAATCATCGCCTGCGTTGCATCCGAGTCAGGAGCGAGAAGTGTGTGAAAATAGGGGTGGATGCCGAACCCCATCGGCATATTGCGTTCACCTGTATTGGTGATTGAAACATCCATTTTCAGACACAGTGTTGGTGTGTCAGTGCACGAATCGGGTGTGCCATTTGTCGGACTAACTGGGCCTAGGGTATAGGTAATCTGAATCTTAAAAGGGAACGGATATTGCCGACCGACATCTGGAAAATCGCGAGTGTCAAGTGAACAGACCAGTATCGCGCCATCTTTGCCGGCGATGGGACTTTCAACCTGATACGGTTGATTGAGCAGCAGTCCATGGATAGAGGTTGGGGATTCGGGCGGTTTGTCAAATTGGTAGGTTTCGCCTTCAAACATAAACGTGCCGCCCCGGATGCGGTTTGGGAACGGAAACAGAATCGGATTGCCGTAGGCGGTAGGGCGTTCTTTTAACGTTGCGAGATCCGGCGGCGATTCTATCACATCCATCCATCTATCGCCATCAGCGACCTTGAAAGTGTAGCAGTTATTTCCAAGCTCCGGCACAATTTCAGCAGCGGCGAGCCAATCCGATGGCTTGACATTCGGATTCTCATTAAAGGTTTTAATGTCTGTCGGCGGCGACCCCAAAGGGTTCATGTAGGCACTGAGGTGGTAAACTCGAAAATCGTCAACGGTTCTGTAACCTGCGTATAGCTTAGATGCTCCATAGTGTCACCTGTATCTGCTTGTGCTGGAGTCACGAAGATGAGAAGGCAGAAGATTAGATAAAACGCTGTCCATTATTCAGGACGCAACATCAACTTTACTCCCTCCCGCTTCTCAAAGAGATCGAATGCCTCCTGCCACTCGGAGATGTGCATTTCATGGGTGATTAACGCCTTCGTAGAAACCATGCCATGTTCCATCAGTTTGAGTGCACGCTCCCATGCGGTTTTTTTCTGCGAGATGAATCCTGTCACCTGAAGTTCCTTAAAGGCAATCTGTTCAAAATCGATGTTGATCGGATTGCCGAACAAACCCATCTGCGTGTACTTCCCACGCTTGCGAGTCAGTTCGATGCCTAGCGGTGCTGCCGGTGCTGCCCCTGAGCATTCCAAGACAACATCGGCACCGTAGCCGCCGGTATGTGCCTTGATGATTTCCACCGTATCTTCCTTTTCAACGTCTATCGTTAGGTCTGCACCGAGTTCAGCCGCACGTTTGAGCCGATTTGCATCAACGGAGGTGCCGCACACAGCGACAATCCCCCCTTCAGCCTTCGCCATTTGCAAACTGAGCAGTCCAATAGTCCCTGGTCCAGTGATCGCGACAAAGTCGCCGGCAGAGACCTTCGTCTGCTCGATTACACCATGAACGCAGCAAGCGACCGGTTCTGTCAATGATCCGGAGGTCAAGTCTACGTTGTCGGGCAGCTTGTGTAAGCCGTGTTCGGGAGTGGTGCAATATTTTGCGAACGCCCCATTATGCCAGTAGCCGATAATCTCCCGGTGATTGCACAGATTATAAAATCCTGAACGGCAATAGTCGCACCGTCCACAGATCGAAAAAGTGGGCTCAACGGTCACACGATCTCCGACTATGACGCGGCTAATTTCCGAGCCACACTCGATAATCGTACCGCTGAATTCGTGACCGATGACAACCGGCGGACGCATCGGGAGGTTGATGTGATCGTGATGGATGTGCAGATCAGACCCACAGATCCCCGCACTGTGCACCTCGATGAGAACTTCGTTGGCGTTAGGCTTCCGAACATCAACATCACGGAGTTCGGTGAATCCGTCACCGCGCTGATATTTGACGACACCTTTCATCAGGATAACTCCTTTTATGTTTTCCGATAGATCACCGGACAGTGTGTGGGTGTATCGATGAATGCCGTTAACCCTTGTCTGAGATTGTCAACCGGTTTGGACTTTTCCGTGCGTAAATGGACTGCAAAACTCCGCCGTGGTTTCCCTGAGAGATTGGGCCCGCTGCCATGATAGGCGAGGTTATCATGGAAACTAATGCCACCGGGACGAAGAATGGCGGGGACCTCTTCCCAGCCTTCACCATCTGGCACCTCGATTTCTTCGCGCTGCGCTTCGTGGTCTTGTCCATAGAAATCACTGTGGTCGAGCAATCCCCATTTGTGCGAACCGCGAACAAATTTCATGGGACCGGCTGCCGGGGTAACATCACTGAGTGCAACCCACGCTGTGAGGAGTTCGCTGCCTGCCTCCCACGCTTGCCAGTAGTGGCGGTCTTGATGCCAGCCAATATTCGTGGGCACAATTCCGTCTGGATCCACGGGGGGCTTGTAGAGGAGTTGTACCCACCACACCTGCACCATCTCAGCACCTGTAATCTCAGCTGCCAGTTTTCCGATCGATGACTGACTGACCAACTCCATGATCGCACGGTTCGCAATCTGAGACATCTCTATCTTGCATAACTTCTTTGGGTCATCTCCGGGGCTCCAAGCCGACGAACGCGGAGGGGTGCCCGTCTCGTATTCTCCCGCTCGGACCGCATCCATGCCTTCGATGGCACGTTGAATTACCGCTTTATCAATGATCGGCTCCGAGAAAAGGTAGAACCCATCCGCCTCGTATTTTGCACGTGCCTGAGAGGATTTTGACGTTTGCATCAAGATCTCCTTCCTACTCACGATAAGCGAATTGACTTGAACAATTCGATCTGGGCGGTAATGGCGCGCTCTGTTGGCAGACGCTCGGCGCTTGATGCACCGTAGAACCCGACGACTCCGGTTGTGTTGTCAAGGATATACTGGGCATCTTCTGGTTCGGCGATGGGACCGCCGTGACAAATGACCAAGATTTCGGGGTTGACCGACTTCGCTGCATCGTGGATGGCTTGCACCTGTTTGGCGGATTCTTCAAGCGTCAACGCAGTCCTCGCACCAATGCTCCCCTTCGTCGTCAGTCCCATGTGGGCAACTAGGATATCCGCGCCGGCATCTGCCATCTGTTCCGCTTCTGACTCGTTGAAGGCGTAGGGCGTTGTCAACATGCCGAGATTATGGGCAGTACGGATCATCTCTACCTCCGGTCCATAACCCATCCCCGTCTCTTCGAGATTTTGTCGAAATGTGCTATCAATTAAGCCCACTGTCGGGAAATTTTGTACTCCAGAAAAACCGATTGCATCGATCTGTTTGAGGAATACATCCATCAGGCGAAACGGGTCTGTCCCGCAAACGCCTGCAAGTACGGGTATATTTTGAACAACCGGCAGCACTTCGCTTGCCATTTCAACAACGATTTGGTTTGCATCGCCGTAGGGCATCATCCCCGCGAGAGATCCTCGACCCGCCATGCGGAAGCGTCCCGAATTGTAAATCACGATGAGATCTACGCCACCGGCTTCCTCACACTTGGCAGAGATACCCGTCCCTGCGCCTGCACCGATAATCGGTTTACCCGCCTCAAGGTTTGCCCGCAATCTGCTTAAAATATCCTCACGTTTGAACTTCATTTGCGCCTCCAAATCCATTTAGGGTAAATCGCCTAGCGATCTATCTAGCGAATCCCCTTAAATTAAGCCGTGCGAAGGTTTCAAACTTTCGCACGGATCGATACGCTACACCGGAAAAACCAGTTTCTGATCAAAGAAGACCTGACTCACGGAACGTCGCTGATGAATCCTCAGAATCGCCTCGGCGAGAAGTGGGGCAATGGACAGCACCTTGATTTTACTGCCGATCCGTTTCTCAGCGGGGACGGGAATTGTATTGGTGACAACAACCTCCTGAATTGAAGGGCGATTCAGACGTTGCAAAGCAGGACCAACAAGCACCGGATGCGTAATGCTAAGGTACGCTGGCTTGGCACCCGCTTCGACAATAGCATCCGCTTGTTGATAGATGCTCCCACTTGTTACGAGGTCGTCAATGATAATTGGGGTTTTGTCCACAACGTCACCGATGATTTCAGTCACGATCTTTACCTCTCTCCCACCAGTCCCGCTTCGCCGTTTGTGCATGATTGCCAACGGCATGCCAAGCATATCGACATACTTATCCGCCAGTTTCGCCCGACCGACATCGGGAGACACGATTACGCCATCTTCAATCTGCTTCTCCCTAAAATAATCTGCTAGTGTCGGCAGTGCTGTCAGATGATCAGCGGGGATATCAAAGAAACCTTGGAT
This sequence comes from Geodia barretti, assembly GCA_030341885.1. Taxonomy (NCBI): domain Eukaryota; kingdom Metazoa; phylum Porifera; class Demospongiae; order Tetractinellida; family Geodiidae; genus Geodia; species Geodia barretti. Next base: position 22,140 of record CASHTH010002119.1, read on the forward strand.
CTGTGCGGCGTGCAGATCCACGGCGACAACTCGATTCGCGCCCGCCGTTGTTAGCAGGTTCGCTACTAGTTTCGCACTAATCGGCTCTCGCCCTGTCGATTTATGGTCTTGTCGTGCATAGCCGAAATAGGGGATAACAGCGGTAATTTGCTGGGCAGAAGCACGTTTCAACGCGTCAATGATGACCAACAACTCCATCAGATTATCGTTGGTTGGTGGGCATGTTGGCTGCACAATATAGATATCAGCCCCCCGGATACTCTCTTCAATTTGGGCGTGGGTTTCATCTCCGGGAAACGTGCTGACTGAAATTTTCCCCGATTCAATCCCTAAAACCGCAGCAATCTCCTTCGCTAATGCCGGGTTGGCGCGCCCAGCAAAAAGCCGGAAATCGTCTCGAACTTTCCCGTTAGTTATTGTGGACATAGCTAAAGTCTCCGTAAAGCGTAGTGCGTGAAGGATTCGCTAGATAAGGCACCGCACGATTTACCTAGCGGACTCCAAAATGTAAGGTAAATTGCTGATTTCCCATCACCAGCGATTCGTGATTTCCGGCGGGAAAGCACCGGATTCAATCTCAGCAATCAAGTCTTGCAGTGCATTCCTCGCCTGATTTGCCAAATCGGTCTGTATCCAATTGTGCGCTATAGCTGATTCAAATTCATCTTCATCTTCAACCTGATAGCTGCCATCCGGTGAAACCCACAGATCCAAAAATAAATCGGTTATTTCAAAATGTGTGTCCGTCCTTTTCATCGGTAGGATGATGTCGCAGTAGTATCCTGTGAAGTGTTCTTCGAGGTTATAGATTTTTCCAATGTCATACCAGCGATTGGCGAAGACAAACCAAACTGCCCGGTAGTTATCCCCAAGGACAGTCACGCCATCAATGACAATTGGGCTGGAAGGCTTGATTCGTTGCGTGGTGACAATGATATCGTCGTCTTCGTAAAGCAGATTTTGTGGAAAGTGGTTTACGCGATCCGGTAGGCGTTTGTAAATCAGTTCAATTGTTTCCATTCGCGATCTACCTCTTTCACATTCCGAATGAATGCCCCCACTTTGACTGGATCCTTCCGCCCGGGACTCACCTCGACACCACTACTGACATCAACGCCATAGGGACGCACTTGTTGGACAGCTGCCCCAACGTTATCAGGATTGAGTCCACCCGCGAGAATAACCTGACCGTACTGTTTCGCTTTTACAGCAAGCCGCCAATCAAACGCTACTCCTGTTCCCCCCATTGCTCCCTTGACATAAGTATCCAGCAGATATCCACTGACACGATAATCGGACAGATGGGAACAACTCGATTCATCTTTGACTCGCACCGCTTTGATGACCCTGCGATTGAGCCCTCGACAGAATTGAGGAGATTCATCACCGTGCAACTGTAGCATGTCCAGATGGCATTCATCGGCGATTGCCTGAATCACCTCTGGGGCTGCGTTGACAAACAGTCCAACCGTTGTGATGAAAGGGGGAAGTTGTTCGATAATCTTTGCAGCAGCTTTTGTATCTTTGAGGTAGCGTGGCGTATCAGGAACAAATGCGAAGCCGAGGGCATCCGCACCCGCATCAATTGCCATCAGTGCATCGTCGATGTTGGTGATCCCACAAATCTTGATCCGAGTCAATTCGTCTCTCTCCTTGTATCCACCCTACCGGATAACAATCTCAAATGGCATCACCGTTGCGGCGGGTTCATTGGTAAACAGATGCAGCCAGTAAAAACTCGGCAAAGCATGTTCAATCGGTGTCGGCAATGGAAGGTGAGGCGTTATCGGAAGCCGTATGCCCATCTCCATATCCTCTATCAGTGTCTCAAAGAACGTCTTCGGCTTTGGCAGTATGATGAGGTCAATCTCATCGGTGGGATCTAGTGCGATCTGTTTTTTGGCAATTGCGAGTGCGGTATCGAGTCCACCCAGTTCATCGACAAGCCCAATCTCCTTGGCCTGTTTTCCTGTCCAGATCCGTCCCTGTGCGAGTTCGTGAATCGCCGCTTCGGTTTTGTCCCTGCCCTCAGCAGCTTTTCGGACGAAATCCTGATAAATTGTCTCTAACAATTTCTGCAACCGCTCACGCTCTGTCGGCGTAAAATCGCCATAGTCCGAATAGAGATTCGCATTCTGCCCGCGTGTGATAACCTCTTTTGTCAGCCCAATTTTGTTGTAGAGTCCTTTGAGGTTGAGTTTTCCGCCAAGTACCCCAATCGAGCCGGTAATCGTCCCCGGCTCGGCAACAATCGTTCCCGCAGCCATGGCGATGTAATACCCACCCGATCCGGCAACGTCCGACATTGATACGATAAGGGGTTTTTCCTGTTGCGTTAGCAGCACCTCCCGCCAAATGGCGTCTGATGCGACCGCAGATCCACCGGGACTATCAACCCGCATTATGACCGCTTGAATGTCGCTGTCCTCGCGGGCTTCACGGAGTGCTTTTGTCATCACACTAGGGGTAATAACCTGTCCGGTTGTGAATGGACTGGTAGGTGCATCGGACATGATGGGACCGGTAGCGTAAATTAACGCAACCTTCGGTTTGCCCGCCCCGGAGGTTGGCTTCTTTGGCGATGCAAGCATCGAAAAAAGCTTCATGAAACCCGCAAAGCCGGTGAGTTCAGGTGCTTCCGTTGATTTTTTGCCGTATTCCGACACAACTTCGGCTTTTTCCTCCGCACGTTCCTCAATTGATTGCACAAGTTCGTCATAGTATTGGATTGCATCAACTAGTTTTGCCTGATATGCTTCTTCGGCGGTAAAAGGTCCCTGATCAATGAGATCCGCAGCCAACGCCGCATCAATTTCACCCCGTCCGTTGGCAATCATTTCAACCTGTTGTGCATAAAGGTCATCGAGAATCGCAGTCATTGCCTCTCTCTGGGCTTCCGACATACTGTCTCGCATGAACGGCTCAATCGCTGATTTATACTTACCGACAGCGTACATATCCGCTTTAATGTCTAGTTTATCCAGAAGGCCTCTGTAAAACATCACTTCAGCCCGCAGTCCTGTCAAACCGACCATCCCTGCCGGCATCAACACAATCCGATCCGCGGCGCAGGCGAGCAGGTATTCCACATTACCGCCGCTTTCGAGATAACTGATAACTTCGATCCCGCTGCTTCGGAGTTGAATGATTTTGTCACGGAGTTCCTGTAGCTTCGCCCAACCGATCCCAAGTCTCTCGATCTTCAGTAAGACGCCGGTGACTTCGCCGTCCTTGCGGATTTTGTCGAGCTGTTTTGTTATGCTTCGGAGAGTTTTGATGCTTGGCGAAAATACAAATGTGGGTCTGACCTCTGCAAGTGGTCCCTTGATTGATAATTCAACATACTTTCGCGAAGGTATCTGCTGTGCATTTGACGTTTTGTGTGAGGAGTCGGGGGATACTTCCGGTTCAACTACTTCTTCTTGAGCAAAAGCGGAAGACGAAACTAGGAAGGTGCTGATGACCGTCAGCAGCCAGAATAGCTTTGTCAGTTTCTGCATGGTGCTATCCTTTCTTATATGATACGTGAGATTTGAGCGGGTTCATTTTAACAAATCATGCGGTATGTTTCAACCCCAAATGTATATTTCCCTAGGGTCATTTATGGTAGATTTTAGAATTACTTAGACCCTCCCAATGCACAGCCAACCCCCTAAATCCCCCTTATCAGGGGGACTTTGGAAACTTCGTGAAGGTCGGAGTTATTGTAGATGTCTACTTATTTCTCTGATTCACCATAATTCTCCCATATTATTGTCCCGATAGATCCTCGATAAATCGGGACAGGCGGGATTCAAAGCAATCTGAATCACGGATAAACACGGATTGACGGATTACACGGATAAAAGACGCCCTCGACAATTGGTATAAAAAAGCGCAATGGACACGCTACTACAAATAGCGGGGCAAGATGCCCCGCCTACAGGGTCGGGATAGAACGTGCTACTACGAACAGCGGGACATAGCCAAAACAGAAAACTAAATGCCCCTATATATTTCCCTTGCTTGCTAACTTGTAGGAAACGCAGATCTGCGTTCTCTACAGTGGACGGAACTCCACCAACCGGCTTGCACCATCAAACCCAGGGGCTCCCACATACTGGACAGCATTGAGATTGATGCTATCTGCATGTGCAAAATGGATGTGACCGCAAAATACGGCAACAAGATTTTCCGCCCTCACAAGGGTACGCGCAAATTCTAAGGTTGGGGGTAGATTTTCTCCCGTGCCCCATCGATCTCGACTCTCAGGTCCCCATTCTGGGTCTGCGATTAGAATTGGAGCATCGAAGTGCTTTAATGTTGGTTCCCGTAGCGTTGGCAGACTCAAAGGGATATGGGTGAGCAGCACGGTTGGCATCCCACTTGCCAAATGTGTATCCACAAACGCTGTCTGTTCTTTGTTTACTTGATAAGTGGAATCATCGATTAATAAAAATTGGATGCCACCGATTTCATATCGGGCATACGCCGCCTGTCCGTGATGCAGCGGTGCCAGTGCACCCCACCACGCCTCCCGCAATTCTCCTCGTCCCTCCACGCCCGGATAATGCCAATCGTGGTTTCCGGAGGTATACAGTGCCGGCACGCCTGCCTTATCAATTGATTTTACGACACTTTCGACACCCGCCTGAGAAGGGAAATGCACTATATCACCTGTCAACGCAACCAGATCCAGAGAACTCTCTTTGGCTTCTTCCATCAGTTGGTCAAAGATCTGTTCTCTCGATTCAAAACGCTCGCACGCTCCGGTACAAGCCTCTATATGTTCAGCGTCACGGTCGTCAATGAGGGCAATGTGTGAATCGGTGACGTGAAGCATCCGAACCGTTTGATTCAGTCCTTCGATGCAAATTGTTACCGTTTCATCAGTCCATTTGTGTGTTGCTCGCATAGTTATGCTCCTTGTATGGTTACCAAAATTGATAGCCGTTGAAAATCTATCGGTTTGTTGTTAAAGTTGGTGTATTCAATCTTTCACTCTAGCAGAGCGATATGTCTATAGAATGTCGATGCATCCCATCTATGCACTCCAGAGGAGTGCTATGTGTATAGCAAAGCGTGTCTAACTGCCAGCAGTATAAAAGTGCTCCATAAACCGCTTAGTTACCCGATCGATGGTTTCCTTTACATCAAACAACGCGTCTTCCCTGCGGGATACAGCTCGTCCTTCTCAAGTTTCTCATACGGTAAAGCAATCGCATATTCAACTGCTGCGACTTCATAGCAAACTTCTCGAAACTCTCGTGAATCAGTAGAATTGCCTCCAGTTTCAAATGCGCTAGCGATTTGGGGATGGTCTAAGTTTATAAAAATCGTCTTTGTATCTCCAGTATACCTTGATCGATTTTGCTCGGCGGTGACACGCTCAAATTCAATGGAGAAAACTGCTTTTCTTCGTTTTTTGTCCTCTCCGCTTGGATCCTTTCTCGGCTTGGATTTATTTCCTCCCGGTGCAGCTGGTTTCTTCCTCGGAGTATTTCCCTGTACATCTCCACTCCTAGAACGCTTAACTCTTTGAACCATTTCAAGTTCAAGTTCTTGTTGCGCGAAGTCTTGGTTGAGGATATTCGAGATTCTATCAGCTTCTTTCACCAGCTTTGCTTCCATTTCTGATTGACGCTTTTCACGAGCTTGTCTCACAAGTTCTGATCTTATTTCTTCAAGTTCTTGTGAAAGCCACCCCAGTAGTACCACAACCACGGGATTTTGCCGGTTCAACGTGTTATTTCTTGTATTGTCAAAGGCTGGAATGGGCCACTCACCGTCCTCTAGGATCGGCACATCGATCTGCCCAAAAATTTGATTCGCGTTCTCTTTTCTTTCAATTCCTGCAAGTGTCGTTTCATGCCAGATGCCGTGTGATAAAATATCAATCCCGCGTGTATCATCATCTAATGGTGCCGGAGACACTTTCACATTCAGGGATACGTCACCAATGTGTTTGGCAACCCCTGTTGGCGGAAGACTTTCAAATTGCGCTACAGATGGTGGTTCTTTAAACTTGCACACATGCCCGTTTACAGTGACATGGGCACGGGTGCGGTAGCGGCTGAGATGGCGTTCAACGTATGAAATCACCTTATCAACGTCCGGACGTTTTATGTTGAATTCGCGAATGACTACGATTGTTCCATCGTCTTCATCTGTCGCTGATTTTACCTCGATGTCCTCGAACCGAAAACGGTTCGCCACTTTGTGCTTTTTCAATGTCTTTCCTATGTAATTCAACGACGTTTCTCAAGCCTTCTGAGTTGCTTCAATGCGAAGGGAATTTGCCAAGCCAAAGGCGGCACATTTGCCTGTACCAAATCGTCCTCGGACTCTCCGTCCCTGTTTTCTAAGGATGTTCTCCCCGTGCATCTGAAAGAAGCTGCCTAACTCTTTTTCTGGACATGCCACGACTATTGTCAGATATGCTCACTTCGTGGCTTGTTATCTCAACTGCAATGACTGTTAGATGTTCATCTTTGACGGCATCCAAGAGTTTGGCAACGTATTCCCAAACTACTTTGGACATGGTATTAAAATACGCAGCGTTCTGAGGAATCCCTAGCCACATGCGAAGTTACCTCAATAGAGCGTTGTCTCGCCATTACTCCATCTCCTTTGAAAATTTCGTCTGCAGCAAATCCCACAATTTCGATAAGGTATCATCATCGCTTACGGCGTTTGCTATGATTGCGTATCGTCGCTGCCTAGTTTTGATCTGAAAATATTCGTTCACTCGTGCAAACTCGTAGAAATCTTGTACGGAGATCTCTTTAGATCTGCCTTCAACAAATAGGTTATACGCTTTGGTGTTGAACAAACGGTCGCGCTCTAGCTCCTGATTTGCGGAGATAGAAGCTTTCCTGTGTTTAACTGGAAGTTCATCGTCAACGGCACCGAGGTCTATGGTTTTTACCCACTTCAAACCTGCGGGACTGAGCATCCAGCCTTTTGTATTGTTCCCGACTACCAATGCGCCGTTTTGGGGTTTCTTCGCCGTTCGGAGCGTGCCACCAACAGCATCTAGGTCGTTCGTTCAGGATATTTTCGCCAGTTAAATTGCCCCGGTGCAATATCATTCACCTTGAGGGCAACATCCTCACGATCGACATACATTGTGTCTCCGCCTAAGAGTGCTACTGCTATCGTCACGAGTTCTGGTTTTGAAAACTCAGCCTTTTCCATCCAGCCCCTCCTGCTCTATTGTAACCCTTCTTTCCCATGTGTTGAATGTAAACTTCAGACGGTCTCCCGGCTGACAATCCAGCAGCTCAAAGGGCCTTTTCAAGTGTCGAAACTCATTTTCAACTGCATTTAGTTCACCCGCTCTCTCACTACCGACGTAGGACTCCCAATCTGCACCGCTTAGATCTGGAAATCTTTCGCAAAAAATTGTGCCTGAGCCTACAGCAACTGCGCTGAGGGTGACACTCACTATGATGTTTCCTTCTGTATCGTATTCAATCTCCGGTCTAGGTGATTGCTGTTCTCCAGCAGCTTTGGCACGCTCTATATCCATGGTCAGATTACTTCTCGTATTCTTCCCGCGCAGCTTTATAAACCGTACTCTATCCTGTCAAACAAAGGAGAATACTTCAGAGTTGCATGTATATAAAGGGGAAAGACATATCGCTTCTATGAAGGCGTGAACTAATTCCGAATGATGCAACACTGGTCCGATTTGCTCTAAACAATCCATTATGATTGTTCGCCTTCATTTGGATTCTCGTCATAGCACCGTCCAGTAGTACAATTCATCTTTACACTTGTACTATGAATGCTGACTATCTCAGCCATCACATCAGGAGGGAACCGGAAATTCCCTCTCTCTGATAATACAACATGTTTCTTGATAACAGATGTCGCAACCAGCGCAGACATCATCAATATTCAATGGACCACAATATTGAAACATTTTGCGTAGGCAACGATGGAAAACGTCATGATATGAGGTTTGAGAGGGGTTAGAAACAAACCAATCTTCGAAAGAGTTTTTATATCCTTGCCACTGCAATATATCTTTGATTTCCTTTAACTCCATGCCGCTTTCTTGTGAAAGCCATCTAACATGTACACCTCGGAATTTTAGTATGTCCGTTGATTAACCGTTATACTCATCAGGTAAAGTTTCAAGCGCATGTAGTTTTATTTAGCTGGGATATTTGTTGCCTTCAGTGCACGTTGCACAGCATACTCTAAATCGTTCTCAGCATTGTAGCCAATGAATCTTACCATCGATGAGTAGATGCAGATTGCACCAACCATAATCTCAACCGCATCATGCACCGACAGGAAGTCCTGTGATGTCAGCACCAACGAGGCCTGATGACCGAATTCGCTGCTACCCATCTTTATGAGGTAATGTCTAGCCTAAATCGCCGGCGATGAGAAGAGCGGACTGCATTCTAAGCAAAGCGGGCTTAGTCTTGAGGTTAATAATCGAGGTAACTTTGTCCTGGACTTCATTGCGATCTGCCTTACTCTTTCACGTGAAGACCTAGTTCCTCCCCGTGTTGCCAAGGTTTTGTTTCAGACCATACATAGAGAACAAAATAGTTCATACTGGTATGTATAGGGGTAGCAGGTAAGAAGAGTTCAATCTCCTCACAGATATGAGTGAGAACTAAGATCGCCGCTAAAACTCATATACACAGTTAGTCTCTAGTCGTCTTAATCTCTGAAGCCATTCTTTTATCGACTTCTGCAATAATACGTATCTTCATGAAGCAAAGCCCTTTGATAGCGAAGGATGCTGCCAACTATTCTGATTGCCATCTGACAACTGGATCGGATTTCATCGTTTCCTCCTTTTGATTTCACCTTGTAGATCATGAGACATTTTGACATCCCTCCGCACAGCCATCCACATGCTTGATGACAACCAGCGAGCGTCGGAATCATTAAAAATTTTTACCTGAGTTAGTATCTCCATAATTTCCAAGATACATTTCGCTCCAAGCTCGCGAATAGTTTTGAGTCTAATCGATGCAATCAGGTGTAAGACTTCTCCAACCGTCCGAATACCTACACGCCTGAGAGTATTAAAGGAATGTTCGCTCAAATTCATCTTCCTCAAGTCTCAGTCCTCTCGAAAGAGAACCAGGACATAGTATTCCGATGGTTTTCACCTTGAGCCAATCTTCGTGTGATTTTGTAAAATTTCCGCCCAGTGTTCCGGCGTACGGCGTCTGTTTGGGATCGATTGAGGCTGTGGTCAGTTCGCTTAGCGTCTTGCGCCTCTTCGCCCGGTGCTGTGGAATCCTCCTCTGAATTGGACTGGAAGCCGGATGGGATCCATAGTATTTCCACTCTGGGATTCATCCGAAATCGTCGAGTGTTTTTCCGCGTGCGAATCTGCTGCCGTTTCACACAACTCAGATCATCAAGGATTTCCACCTGACGCCCTCGTATTTCTATCTCTAAGATGATTTTGTACACTAGAGCTGATCGTTTCGATAGCCTGCCTGATTCAACCAGTTGTATAACCTCTCCAACTGTCCGAATACCTGAACGTGTGAGCGCATTAAAGGAACGTGGAGTAAAGTTTAGATGCTCAATGGGATCTTCCAGCGAGAGATGACCATAATCCCGGTCTGAAATTGCATTTGTATTTCCTTCAACATCAGAGATAGTTTGGATTTCGCCTACTTTTCAATGTGTGACGGGCGGTCTCTTCACACCTCTGACTCTCTGTATGTAATATGCGGATTAGGGCGTGTTGAGCAAACATTCGGGTTTCCTCAGCGGACATCTTCTTGTGAAGCACGGCGAGCATTCTCGGTCTGGAGCGTGTGCCTGACTTTGCATCGACCCGGCATCATCAAGGGCGGGCACCCGGGCCAATTCATCTTCTATTTCTAAGATAGAGATTCTTCCAAGGGCAGGGATCGTTTGAAGCCTGCCTGATTCAATCCATTGTAATAGATCCCCAACCGTCCGAATATCTGTCGTGTTTAAAATAGCAGGTTAAGAGTATGTCGAGTCAAACTCAGTCTTTCAATGGAATCTTCTCGTGACAGGGAGACGATTCTTGGTTCTGGCGTGGTGTCCTGTATTGTCGTCATCCATCAGAGAATAGTTTGGATTTCGGCTGATTCAACGTGTTGTATACCCTCTCCAACCGTCTGGCTCTCTGTATGTATGAGCGGATTAGGGGAGTGTTGAGGCAAACTCGGTTCCTCAGTGGCGTCTTCTTGTGAAAGGGAAGCATCATTTTGGGCTGGCATCGTGTCTACATTCGCATCACTCTCAGAGATAGTTGGGGATTCACTTGACTTGACCTGTTGCTCGACCTCGCTAACCGCCTGACTATCTGTGTGTAGCTGGTTAGGAGTGGGTTAACTCGATTTTCAATAGAGACTTCTCGTGAAAGGGGAACATCATTCTGGTCTGGAGTCGCGTTTGATTGCTTCACCCTCAGACTTATCAAGCGATTGCCAATGTGGAGCCAACTTAAGCGTCTATGTTCTAAAATAGATGTACTTCTAAGACGCTCATGAATGGCTCGGAGTTCGCCTGATTCAACTAGTTTTAAGAGTTCTCCAACAGGCTCCACTGTCTGAACACCTGCGTGTGTGAGTGCGTTAAAGGAATGTTCCATTAAATTTAGTTTCTCAATGGAATCTCGCTGTGAGAGAGAGGTGCCGATCTGTTGTTTGGTTGTTACCGATCGTTCCTTTTTGTCAGCCATAATCCGTTTAAAAAGTCCATATTTCCACCTCCTGTAATAGCGAATGTTGCGTCAAATTTGATATATTTTAATTCTAGTATCTTGATGTGAGCATGATAGATGTGCAGGTCAGATCCGCAGATGTGCCACTCTTTTTCGTCGGTTGGTACTATTATACATCTTTTTATATCGTTTATCAAACGGGTACTGTAGTATAATTACACCACGACCAAATTAAAAATTCCCAAGCATCAAGTTATTTCAGAGAGTCCGTGAAGGAAAAAGGAGGTTAGCCATGCGCGTTGAACTTTTAGCCATTGATTGCCAAAATGACTTCTGTGATCCCGAAGGCGCGCTTTATGTGCCGGGCGCAGAAGACGATATGACCCGCTTGGCGACGTTTATCGCTCGGATCGGGAGTCGTCTACACAATATGCACTTCACGCTTGACAGCCATCACACGGTTGATGTCGGGCATCCGATATTTTGGAAAAATCGTGACGGTGAGTCGCCGGAACCATTTACCACCATCACGCATGAGGACATCAAAGCTGGAAACTGGCTGCCGTACGATTCGGCGTTTACTCAACGGATGCTGGATTACACGCGGTTGTTGGAAGAAAATAATCGGTATCAGCTGACAATTTGGCCCATACACTGCCGGATCGCGACGTGGGGGAGCGCGCTCTATCCTTCTGTGGATCAGGCGGTACGAGACTGGGAGGCATCCCAATTGGGGGTTGTTAATTTTGTGACGAAGGGTTCAAATATCTTCACGAGACACTACAGTGCGGTGAAGGCGGATGTCCCGGATTCGGAAGATCCCGCCACGCAGCTCAATACCGACTAATCCAGAAACTGGAACAGTGCGATCAGGTGATTATCGCTGGCGAAGCGTTGTCCCACTGCGTCGCAAGTACGGTGCGAGATGTCGCCGCCGAGCTAGGGGTTGAAGGGGCGGAGAAGCTGGTTATCCTTGAGGATTGTTCGTCAAATGTCCCCGGCTTTGAATCGCTCGGCGATGCGTTCCTGCACGATATGTCACAACTAGGGGTGACGATTGCCAACAGTGCAGACTTCATGGGGTGAATCGTAGAGGAGATTGGCGAAACCCCTTCGCGGAAAGGACGTTTCCAAAGAGTGGAGGGTATTGATCATGAAACCGAAACGCAAACCTAAGACATTCGCAGGAACGGTTGTCCAAAACTTGACGCGAAAAAAGCAGCTTGAAACTATGCGGAAGCAACTGTTAAAGGGCGCGCAAAAGAGCCAAGATCGCAAAAAGGGCACCTGATTGCTGCATCACGCTCTGACAGCGTCACAATACTGCCGCAGATTTTCCTTGCCAAGTTTCTCGTAAACCGCCTCTCGCAGCCGATGTTGTTCCAACCCGGAGTCTTCCTGTAGAAATCGCTCGACCTCTTCCGCCTCTCGAAGTTGAAGTGGCAACGATTCCGCATTTAACTGACGCAGGACGAGCCGTGCACCGAGTGCTGCTGCTTCTCGGATAGACATGGCATCGGTCTTATCCACCGTATCAAACGCCGTGTGTCCAAAACCCCTGCCGGGCGGACGACCGACCGTCGTGATGCTGCCCGTTGGAATACCCTTGAGGAAATAGGGATAGTGGTCGGAGTAACAACTAGTACCCTGTCCAACAGAGATATCTTGACCCATCTCTTCGGCTGCGTTTCCAATGAAAGGCTCAAAATCCGGCAGTCGGTGAAGCTGAATCCCTTTCCGTCCGCCGGGACTACCGGCAGAATCCAAGTTCCAAACAAAGCGGACATGCGCCAAATTGTCGCCTAACCCCTGGGCATCGTGATACGCGCCGAATAATCCTACCTCTTCATTGCTCCAAGCGATAAATCGTACAGTGCGAGCTAACCCATCCCCCGCATAAGCCGACAGTACACGCGCCATCTCTGTGACGACCACCATCCCACTGAGTGGATCATTAGCACCCTGCGTGATGTCGTGTCCATCATAATGACACCCAACGATAATGACCTCTTCGGGATGTGTTGTGCCACGGAGTTCCCCTACAATGTTCCACGCCGTTGTGCGGCGGTACGCATCGGTGGTCTTAATCCTTACACGCACTGCCCCATTTTGCCGAGACAGGCGGTGAAGAAATTCCCCGGTCTCATAGGAGATCCCGATGCCGGGGATAACCGCTTCGTGATTCCAGCCAACGGTGCCGGTGACTTCGCCGTAGCCGGGATAGTGATTCTGAAAGATGAATCCATTTGCATCGTATAAAATGGCGCGGTCATACTTTTCCATACGGTGGATGCCGCCGCTCCGAGAAATGACAATATTTTCTGCAAGACGAGCCTTCTCTTTCTCGAAATCTTTCTCAACCCCTTCATCGACGAAAACGAGGTTTCCTCCACCTCTGCAGCTGGACAGTAAGGCAGTGAGATGCACGGCACTTCACGCACTACAGGACTGAGAATCTCCAAGGTCGCCGCCCCGCGATACCATCCATCGTAGTCGTAGGCATCTTTATGGACGTTAGCCAGCCCATAGGAAGCAAATTTCTCTTCCAGTAGGTCAGCGGCAAGGGCTGCGCCCTCCGTTCCACCGAATCGCGATCCAAAATCGTCACAGAGCGTTGTCAGCAACGCCATCGGTTCAGTTGAGGTGTATATATCCCCAACGATTTTCCGATCTAGTTCGAGATAAGGATTGGTCGTTGGCATATTGTTTTTTCTCCTTCCAACCTCCTTTTGCTGGTGCTGGGGGCACCAAGAATAGATTTTTCTTTCTTCCTGCTTCCAACCGCGACTTAGGTTTCAGCGTCTCGTTTTCTCAGTTCACATCTGGCATTGCTTCTACCTCTCCGGACATATCCCGCTGCATTGTCGGTCTGATAACCACTGATGGGAGGTTAGTCCGTTGTGGGAGACTAGCCATGAGACAAATTGTCGCTGAAGTTTCATCGACATCCACCATTTCGAGGCGAGTGTCGTCGGGAGGCGGAACGGGACGCTTATCAAGGATAGGTGTGTCAACCTCACCGGGAATAATGACGCTTGCTCGAATGCCGGTGTTCCGAAGATCGACATTGAGAAATTCGGTGAAATTGATGACCGCCGCCTTCGCAGGACCGTAAGCTAATCCGCTAAAAGGTCCAGGAGTTACACCAGCTAGAGACGAGACGTTAATAATAGTGCCCTGCTTCGCCTTCAGCATGGCGGGGACCACCGCTTGTGTGCAATAAATCGTGCCAATCAGGTTGGAATCGAAGACGCTGCGAATCTCCTCCGGCGTGATGGTAAGCAGCCGCCGATTTTTAGAGCTATGACCGGCGTTGTTCACCAACACGTCAATCCGACCAAAGGTGTCGAGGACATCCTTTGCCATCTGATGGACGGCGTCATGGTCAGCGACATCCAGTGAGATGGCTACGGCTGTGCCGCCGTCGGCAATAATCTCATCTCTGACCACCTCGACCTTTGCTGCTGTCCTACCGACTAGGACCACCTTGGCACCCTGCTGCGCCATCATTATCCCCGCGCCGCGCCCGATGCCGCTACCGCCGCCGGTGATGATACAAACTTTGTCTTGTAAACTCATCTGTCACCTCGTGAGTAATTGAATAGTTAGAAGTATTGGCTGTTCAATCATGTTCCTATCATACCTCTTGAAAATTCGGGGTGTCAACCAGAATTTCAAGATCACTCAATTGGGGCGTTATCTTCTGTTTTGCGTCCTATTTGTCTATTCCTAACAGATCGAAGATAAACGCATACTCAAAAGCATTTCCTTCAGGTAGTCGTACCGCCCTGAAGGTCCCCCATGGCCCGCACCCATCTCGGTTTTGAGAAGCAGTTGATTATCCTCTGTTTTCAATGTGCGTAGTTTCGCTGTCCATTTGGCAGGCTCCCAATAGTGTACCCGCGGGTCGTTGAGTCCCGCTGTCACCAAGATATGCGGATACTCTTTCGCCTCAATATTGTCATAGGGGGAATACGATTTGATGTAATCGTAAAACTTTTTCTCGTTAGGGTTGCCCCACTCATCATACTCAATGACAGTCAGGGGGATAGAGGCGTCGAGCATGGTGTTGACGACATCGACGAAAGGCACTTTTGCGATAACAATCTCAAAAAGCTCCGGACGCATATTTGTGACTGCGCCCATGAGCAGTCCGCCCGCGCTACCGCCTTCAATAACTATCTTGCTGCTCGCAGTATATTTCTCAGCGATTAAGTGCTCGGCGCAGGCGATAAAGTCGGTAAATGTATTTCTTTTGTGGAGAAGTTTGCCATTCTCATACCACGCTCGCCCCATCTCTTCGCCGCCCCGAATGTGAGCGATAGCGCATCTGAAGCCGCGATCTAACAGGCTCAAGCGGTTCGATAAAAAATAGGGTTCGCTGTTGATGCCGTAGGAGCCGTATCCGTATAGAAGCAGCGGATCACCCCCATCTTTGACCAACCCTTTTTTATAGACCAGCGAGATCGGGACGGGCGTACCGTCAGCCGCTTTGGCAAAAATTCGTTCCGATTCGTAAAGGGACGGGTCGTATCCACCGAGAACTTCGTCCTGTTTCTTCAGTTCGCGCGTTCTGGCGTCCATCTCATAATCAAAAACCGACATCGGGGTAACGAGCGAGGCGTAGTTGAAACGGAGGGTATTTGTATTGAACTCCGGGTTTCCTCCCTGCTGGACTGTATAGACGGGTTCGGGGAAGTCCACCGCATGCGCTTCGTCCGTGATGAGGTTGCGCATCCGGATTTTTTGGAGTCCATCTTCCCGCTCAGAAATAACCAGATGATTCCGAAAGGCACTGACGCTGTCTAGTTTTTACCGCCTCCCGATGGGGTATTACTTCCTCCCAATTTTCTCTCGACGGATTGTTGACAGAAGCACGCATCAACTTGAAATTCACCGCCTCTGCGTTGGTAACGATGAAGAACTGATCGCCGTGATGTTCAACGGAATACTCCAACTCTGATTGGCGTGGCGAAATGACTCTGAATTCGTCTGTGGGTTGATCGGCTTCTAGATAGTGGACTTCAGAAGTATTGATATTCTCCAACTCCATCAGCAGGTAAGCGTTGCTCCTTGTTTTGGAAACGTCTAGGAAAAACGACTCATCTGCCTCATGATAGATAAGGGCGTCCGCTGCCGGATCGCTGCCGAGTTGGTGTCTGTAAAGTTTATAGGGACGCTTCGCCGGATCCAGTGTGGTGTAAAAGAGGGTCTGATTATCGTTTGCCCACTCAACGCTATAGTAGGTGTTCGGAATTTGATCCCCTAACAGTTGACCGGTGTCCAGGTCTTTGACATACAGGGTATAGCTCTCTCCGCCGGTCGTATCGATGGAATACGCCAATAGTTGATGGTTCGGGCTGATTTTATAGACGCCTATTTCTAGGTATTCATGCCCTTCGGCAAGTGCGTTCTGATCTAGAAGTATCTCCTCCTCCGCCTCTAGACTTCCCTTTTTCCGACAATAGATCGGATACTGTTTTCCCTCCTCGGTGCGGTTGTAATAGTAGTAGTCGCCCATCTTTTCGGGGACGGAGAGATCGGTTTCTTTGATTTTTCCCAGAAGCTCCTGATACAGTTGTTCCTGAAAACCCTCGGTATGCTGCATCATCGCTTGGGTATATTTATTCTCGGCTTTAAGGTATTCGATGACTTCCGTGTTCGATTTTTCCCTGAGCCAAAAATAGTTATCGACACGCGCTTCATCGTGCACTGTGTCCACTTTTGGATCGGTTTTCGCGACGGGAGGGGTCAATGTGGCTTCCGATTCAATCGGGGCAGCGGTGGCTAACCAATAAATAATCGGTAACATCTGATATGGATCTCCTTGCGTTGATTGGACGGGGATTCAATCCAAATAGTCCATCTCCGGACGGCGTTCCCAACGAAATTGATCTTTCGGTTTGGTGTGTTCTGCCCAAGCTCGGATAATCTCTAGGTCTGCTCGTTTTTGTTCCATCTTATCGGCAACCGCTTCGGGATCCCAGCCTTCCAGCACCTCAGCGGTCAGTTGTTCCCGTATCTCCCGACAACTCGCATCCTGCGCTCGATCTGATAGTTCGTCGGGGTCCTCAGCAAGATTAAAAAGCTGCGGTTCTTGACCGTGGTAGTAATTCAGTTTCCACTCATCGCGCCGAATCATCCGGTGCAAACAGTCCTCGTAGGTACAGTATTCAGAGAAGGCGAGATCCTCCCACTCTGTATCGGGCTGACGCACCAGATCGAGCACGTTTCTGCCACGAGCGTTGGGTAGAGGCGGTGCACCGAGGGCTTCCAGCATTGTTGCGTTTAGATCGAGTGAACTGAGAACGCGATCACACTGAACACCTTCCGGCAAGGCTCTGGGCCAAGAGAGAATCGCCGGCACCTTGACCGAACCTTCGTAAAACGTACGCTTCATCCACAAGCCGTGTTCGCCCATCTGATCCCCGTGATCGGAACTATAGATGATAAGCGTGTTCTCCGCTAGGTCATTCTTTCGGAGTGCTTTGAGAATCTCACCAATCATTATGTCCATCCGTGTCACCAACGCCCAATATGCCGTCCGTGCGCTAAGAATTTCTGCTTCAGGGACATCTATGAGATTTCCCCACTCTCTCCACCACTTGAAGTACGGGTGAAGTGCGTCGGAGTACGGTTCGTGGTGTTTGGGGAGGGTCATCACATCTCGGTAGAGTTCGTAGTCCTCCCGACGTGCCACGTAGGGCGAATGTGGGAGCATGAATCCCACCGAGAGGCAGAACGGCTCTGCTGACAAGCCAGCCCGCTTTTGGACACCGAGCCGGTCAAGGTAATTTACGGTTGAGGCGGTCACATCCTCGTCGTGAACTTGATAGCTGCTTTGACCGGACCCTGATTGTTGCAAGCTAGCACGCATATTTTTCGGGGCTTCCCCGCTACCGGGGTAATTACCACCGTGATCGCCGACCAGACGCTCTGCATAGCCGTGTAGTTGATCGGGTCCCAATCCGTGCATCCGGCCGATTAGCACCGGATGGTAGTCCGCTGCCCCCATCGCGTGTGCGAACGTGGGAACCCCGGAATCCAAGATGTGGTTGTTCGTCCAGACCTCGATCTCAGATGGATATCTGCCTGCCAACATCGACATCCGTGAAGGCACACAGACGGGTGACGGGCAATAGACGTTTGTAAAGAGGACTCCCTTTGCTGCCAGACTATCGAGGTTCGGTGTCTGCACCAGTGGATCGCCGTAACAACCGATGACAGCGGGGTTGTGCTGGTCGGAATGGATGTACAAAAGGTTTGGACGTTCTGTGTCTGTTCCCATCGTCTTTGTGTCCTTTACTTGTCCCAAAGGAGGGGATCTGTTTCATATTGAGCATTGCCAAATTTTACGCAACTGACAATAGTTTCACCCAAGGTATATCTGCACCATTGAGATTGAGTGCGGCGGCAATGTAACTGTGAACGGATTAGATGGGCACTCCAATTCCCGTTTCACCAATTTTACATTTTCTTCACCAAAGCCGTTCATCACGATTGGATCTTCGCCGGTAATTTCAAACAGGGTGCCATCGCTCTTGAGATTCCCATGTTGATTTTCGATTACGACCGGCAGCGCATCCGTCCGATGCCTGTTAATCAGGTTAATCGAGATGCGTCCGAGATCTGGCTGATAGCTCGCAGAGGCATCAAGGTATGGAACTTTGCCGTGTTGTTCCGTTTCAAAACAGTCCGAATCCCAGTGTGCATCGAGGGCAATCGTTCCATTTTCGAGGGTGTGCAGTTGCAGGGGCCAGAAGATTGTCTGCAAAAACAGCCCTTCTGTGTTTGTGTGGATCGGTGCAATGACATTGACCAACTGCGCCATATTCGCTAACTTGATAGCGTCCGCATGACGGAGGAACGCGTTGAGGAACATCCCGACCGCTAGGGCATCCTGCAATGTATATCGTTCATGTCGCGGATGCTCAGGATCGTGGCTGTACATCACATTCCATTCATCGAAAGCGATTTTAAGTTTCTTTCCACTTTCGGAATAATATACCCCAACATCGATGATCCCACGAGCGGCGCGGATGAATTTCTCAATATGCTCAGATGCGGCCATGTACTCGTAATAACCACCATACCAATCGCCAACGTACATGTGGATAGCGAGGTAATCAGCGATGTCCGCCAGTTTTTCGACCACCACCTGATTCCATTTCATATCGGAGGCATTTTGCTCGAATGAACCGCAGGCAGCCAGTTCGATATTTTTATCAACCAGTTTCATCACTTTTGCGTATTCGTACGCAAGGGCAGCATATTCCTCCGCTGGCTTGTGTCCAATCTTCCAGTGTCCTGAAACCTCGTTGCCCAGTGCCCAATATTTCACATCATACGGTTCGTCGTGACCGTTTTTCCGACGGAGGTTGGCATAGTAGGTGTCCTCCACCCCATTGCAGTATTCCACCCAATGCTGTGCCTCGTCCATTGTGCCGTTTCCCATGTTGACGCAGATATAGGGTTCTGTCCCGACTTCACGGCAAAATTGGATAAACTCATCTGTCCCAAAACGGTTCGATTCGACCGTATTCCACGCCAACTCCATTTTGCGTGGACGTTCATCCTTCGGACCGATACCATCCATCCAGTGATACGCTGAGACAAAGTTCCCACCGGGCCAACGGATGTTTGGCACCTTTAACGACTTGATAGCTGCAAGCACATCCCGCCGAAAGCCCCTCTCGTCCGACAACGGCGAGCCTTCTTCATAGATACCGCCGTAAATACAACGCCGCAGGTGTTCGATGAAATTTCCATAGATGTTCGGATGAATTGCGTCAATCTGCCTGCGTGGGTCAACCAAGATTGTTGCCATGTTCCCTCCCTTTACTACCAGAACCACACCACATACAATGGTGTCTCGATAATCACGCTCAAAATTGACCAGTAACATCCACTTGCAACATCTCCCAGAATAAGCCCTAGGAAGAAGGGCAAGAAACGCCGGTATAAACGCGCTCCGCCAACTTTGAAGACGATGAACTTAATGGTTCCACATAGGATCAAGGCGAACCAGTAGTGATCCATTGTGCCGCCGTTAATACCCATCGCATATCCGACCGGGTGCAGGGGCCACCAGATAAATTTGAGTCGCAGGAGCCCCAGAAGCATGGTAAATGCAAATCCCAAACCGATTGCAAAGGTGCCAAAAATGTCTATCTCACGAGGAAATTGGAACCAACCGGAGAGTTGGTTGTAAACCCCCTGTCCCGGTCCCAACACCTGTCCGGGAGCGTCTACAGCAATTGAAGCACCGAAATCGTACAAGCAGTAGAGATACACAAGAAAAGCGATGAAAACGCTGGGGGCAATTCCAAGGAGCATGACCACCATCAGCCGGCGATTGTTGATTCCGGTGCGCTGGGCAAGTTTGAAGCCTTCCAGTTGATGGGGCATCGGGTGGCTCCGATTTGAGCCGTTGAACCACGAAAAAAGTGAAAACAGCGTCAGGTCGCTCTTGCCAAAAGCTGTTACGCCAGCCACCGATGTTAGGATTGTTTGCGGATTGACACCCCCCCATGTTATGCACGGGCGGACCGAGTTCTGCGCGAATACGTGTAACAGCTGCTGCAATCACCATGTATAGACCAAAAAAGAGTGGGAACACCCATGTGGACATTCCCGCTTGACTGGAAATCACATAGAGGAGGAGAAGACAGACCAAGATGCCGATGACGGCGGATCGATAGCGCACCGGTTCTTGCGAATCATCAAGAGGAGTGTTCATGCCGATAACCCGCTTCAAAATTTCCCGGAAATGTTTCCGCCCCGCCCAAATCGCCATCGCAATAATCGCAAGGAAGGCACCAACGACTTGGTTCGGCTGGAAGGGGTAGTAGGGGATCGTATACAAGCCGGCAGCCCGCCCGCCAATGAATTGTGCTTTTCGGACCCAGTAGAAGAACGCCATTGAGAGGCTTAAATCGATCGGCAGTAGAAAACACAACCCGATCATGAACAATCGCAAGTGAAAATAGGTTGTTCCAATCGCATCCCAAGGTTCGTTGTTCAGCCACAAGGCGAGATCCGCGGTCGGTTCGCGAATAGGTATCAATGGGACGGATGGATAAAGAAAATTGAGTCCGTTGATAATTTCAATTGTTGCTGCTATTCCGAACCCCCACCACATTGCACGGTTCTGAAAGAAACTCATGCCCGGAGCTGTCATATCGAGTGGCAATTGAGCGATTGGATACGGCATCCTTTCATGCTCAATCCATTGGCGTCGGATTAGGACATTCAGGAAGGCAACCAGAAAAAAGATTAACGTGGCGATTGCTGTCCAACTCAGGATAGGAGCTATCCAGTAGCGTAGATAGCCATCGGTGAAGAAATTCGCGCCGCCTTCGTAAAATGGGCGCGCCATCTCGATGTGTTCCATGACCAGCCATTTTGGAAGGTGAGGATGGATGAGTTGCTTCCATTCATTTTCAGGTGAGGCGAACCAGAACGCATGGGTGAGCGGACCCATAAGGCTCACCATGTTATCGTGGGCGATCACCGATGTCGTCGTTGCCATCATAATGTAGATGACGAGTAGTTCGGCCTGAGTCAGTGCATAATTGGGAAAGAACCGGTGGACGCCGGCGTTCACAAGGGCAAGGGTGAAGACGATGAAAATCACATTCATCGGGATGGAAGTTGCGGAGAAGTGGAAGCCGTGCCAGACCATCTCGACCATAGCGATCCAATACGCGTTCACGGGCATCAGGATAAACCCTAATAGCACGGCACGTAAGGTAATCTGGGACTCGGAACGCGGGGCTGGAGATGTTTTCATTGTTCCTCCGGGCTGGGTGCCCGACCACATGAATCGCTCGCGTGACGTAATCAATTTGACGCATTAATCTGATGCGTGACAGCTGGCAATCATCCAGAATTATCACGTTAGAGAGTTGAAGGGGGTGAATCATTACGGAGTGCGTCCCTCGTGGCGGAAAGCTCCGAGGGATTGAGATACAAGTTGAGAGGAGAGATGTTCATAGCGAAACAAGCTACGACTCTGGCGATCATAGATTAGGGAACCGTGACCGCATCAAGAGTAGGTTCTGCGCCAAAGCTTACTTTTTCTCGGATAATGCACACCCCAGATAATTGACAAACAGCGTATGTATGCTGTGCTTCAATGTAATCAGGTTTGTTGTTGAGCGACGGATCTAACCTTGGGATCGCCGCCCTGGATCTCGATAAATGACACGTCCACGTGTTAAATCGTAGGGCGAAAGTTCAACAAGAACTTTGTCTCCCGGCAGAATTCTGATGAAATTCTTCCGCATTCTACCAGAGATGTGCGCTAAGATCTCGTGTTCGTTATCCAATTCAACCCGAAACATGGCATTGGGCAGGGTTTCAGTTACTGTCCCTTGGACTTCGATTTTATCTTCCTTTGCTCGGACTTGAGATTGGACACCATCTCTGGTTTCCTCAGTCTCTTGTTCTGCGCGAACCTCAACCTTATCTTTACGATAATCACGCTTGTTTTTCTTTTTATTTCTAGCTTTTCCTGTTCCTTGTGCAGGCCCTCTGCCTTGTGCAGGCCCTCTGCCTTGTGCAGGCCCTCTACTTTGTGCAGGACCTCTACTTTGTGCAGGACCTCTACTTTGTGCAGGACCTCTACTTTGTGCAGGACCTCTACTTTGTGTCGGTCTATTTCTACTTGGCGATGTGCTTCTTCCTTGTGTCGGTCTTTTGCCTCTCACTTGTATACATCTCCTCTGTACGGGTTAAAGGGTTATCAAAATCTTCCGATCTATAACTCCGTCATTCATGACGGAGAGTTGTCACTCGTCTTCAAGGCTGAAGATCTTGCCTTTTTCGATGACAAGTGTGCGAAGATACTCCGCTGCTGCTTGGAGTTGGGATTGGGCGTTGTCTTCGTCACTGCCCGTCGAAACCAAATCAACAGGCATATACTGATTGTCATCGCGTCGCAAGGCGACATAGGCTTTTAAGTAGACATTTGGGTGTTCACCCATCACCTGTTGCAAAAGCGGCGAAACTTCCGCCTCAAACATATTTACATGAACGCGCAATGTTGCAGTTTTCGCGCTATAGCGTTCAGCAATCAACGGTGTAATATAGGCTTCAAAAATGGACTTCATCTCCCGCGGCGGACCGGGCATCAGCAGAATCGACGACGAATCTTTCGTAACACGAACGCACGGTGCCCAACCGACCGGATTTTGAAAGACTTCAGCAGCTTCGGGGAACGGTTGCCATATTAACCATCGCATCGGTTACGTCGTCACGGTTCGTTAAACCCCGCCTCTCCATAAAGGAGGTTAATGTTTCCTCATGTACAATGGGCTGTACCCCGAGGATGTTTGCAACAATCTGCACAGTCATGTCATCGGGAGTTGGTCCCAAGTCCCCCGGTTGTGAGGATCAGATCCGTTTTTCTGTGAATTGCATCTTCAATGGCTTCAAACATCTCGTCAAACTCATCTCGAATCATCGTCACACGACGCAGCTGTCCACCTAACTGAAGAATCTGCTGTGCAATCCAATGGGCATTGGTATCTTGAATCTGCCCGAGAATTAACTCGGTTCCAATTGAAAATAACTCAATTACGGGCGTACGTTCCAACCTAACCTCCTTGCGGTTATTCGCGTATTAGCCTATCTATCACAACTTTTGGTCGAGAAATTGAAATGCCCCAACCCCGTGAAAGCTATGGGCAGCTTCAAACACCTCAAGCCCCAACTGATCTTCGGCACCGAAGACACGAAAAATTTCTTGCGCTTGGTCAAACGCAAATCGGGTGGCATCAATTGGGAAGATAGTATCTTCCGTGCCGGATTCGACGAACATTGCCCGCGGGGCAATCAAGCCAGCGATGTCATACATCTCCGCGTACTTGAGAACACCGGGGATATAGTTGTCGATACAGTGGCTGATACTCAAGATGCTGTCGCGGAATGTATTGAAATAGCCGCTGACGACAGCAGCCTTGAACCGCTCATCTATTGCCGCCGAGTAAAAGGTTGTCGTGCCGCCGCCAGAGATTCCCATAACGCCAATGCGGTTCATGTCGATCTCAGGGCGTGTTGAAAGGTAGTCGAGAGATCGCATCGCATCGTAAACCCGCCAGCCAATCATCGTCTGTCCGAGCAGAAATGCTGCCCCGGAAGAGGGCTGACACGATGAATTGCCGGCCCCCCGTTGACACGCTACATCATCTCGGCGATGCCCAAATCCGAACTGCTCAATTGCCAATGCGGCGTAACCCCGATCGACACACTGAAGGGCAAAGTCGTTTTGGTACTCACCGTATTCGGTTCGCATTGTGCCATCTTCCTGAATCCCAACGATGTCGTCAACACCGCGTCCGTGTCCATGTAGACAAAGGATGGTGGGACCCGGCGTTTCAAAATCTTTAGGCAGCAACAGATAGCCGAAAACGGTCATGTTTGGACGGCTTTGAAACAGCACCGTTTCACGGGTATAAGTCGGGAACTCCCTCGTTTCCGTGACTCTGGGCAGCAATTCGCACCTCTTGCCCGGAAAATCGCCGAGCAGTTCAACGAGCTTGGCTCTCAAATTGTGCTGCCACCCCTCCGCTTCCACGCTTGTCGAAGCCTGAAACGCCATCGCACGAGAGGCGTGATTGTACATTTCATGTGAAAAGGCTAATGTGTCTAAGTGGTCTTGGAACATCTGAAATTCTCCATTCTAATCCCACAGTCGTGTGCTGAAGTATCGCTCCCCGAGATCGTTGAAGACTGTGACGATAATCCCTTCTTTAATTTCTTTGGCGACTTCATAAGCGCCTTGCAGGTATCCTCCGGAAGATTGACCAACAAACCATCCTCGCTTTGCTAGACGGCTGCACATGTCATACGCATGATCGATGGTAGCAGGGATCTTTTTGTCAATGATACTCTCGTCGAGAATCTCCGGGACGATGTCTTCGGGTCTCCCCATCGGCTTGAGTCCCTCAATACCCGGAAATTCATCGGGAACAATACCGCAAACTTGAATATCTGGATTGTGCTCTTTGAGGCGTCGTCCAACGCCGGTAATTGTTCCGCCTGTGCCAACCCCTGCGACAAAGTGGGTGACATGTCCCGCCGTTTGTTTCAGAATTTCTACCCCTGTTGTATCATAATGTGCCCGCCAATTGTTCTCGTTCTTATACTGATCGGCAAAGTAATATTTATCGGGTGTTTCTTCATGTCGGCGGTGGACTTCGCGGAGGGCTTCATCGTAGCCAAGGATTGCGTCCGTATAGATGATATTTGCACCGTGCGCTTGAATCCGTTTTTTTCGTTCTTCACTGGCGTTGCTCGGGAATGATCAATTCCACTTGGTAGCCTAAGACAGCACTGATCATAGCGTAAGCAATCGCGGCGTTTCCAGAACTCGAATCAAGAACAAACTTGTCACGCGTTAGCTCGCCGGATCGGATAGCTTCGGTCAACATGCGCAGCACAGGCCGATCTTTAATGGAGCCGCCCGGATTGTACATCTCTGCTTTTGCATAGATTTCTACATCAGGCAACTCATCGGCAAATAGGTCTATTTTGACCAGCGGTGTATTTCCGATCTGTTGAAGCAGCGGATAGTCTGAGAGAGAAACGGAGCCGGTCGATTTTTTGCTCATTTAGGATGTTACTTCCTTTTTCTAACGGAGTTTTTTAAGAGATTGCTGTCGAGCAGTTTTGAAAAATGACTCGTAATACGCTACATAACTGATTCCGCTTGAGTCAGTCGCTGCTCAATTAACGAGCGAATATAGTCTTTAGCGGCGTCTCCGGTCAGTTCACCGCTGAGAATGTCAGTAACTTCAAATTCCGCTAAACGCAGGGTTGGTTTTAGCCCATGCAATGGCGGTAGCCAGTCTCGGAATGTATCGAAAAAGGCACGTTGTGCAGCCCGACCGTTGAGGAAACGGAAAATCCGCCGTCTTTCGTCGAAACCGATCTGTACCTTTCTGAATCGCCATCTCTTGATGTTTGAGGCACAGTTGGAGATACGCGTGGCGATCAAAACCCAGAGCCAAGTCTTCCGAATAAAAACCCAAAGTTGCCTGACGAAACGCGGTAAAGTGTTGTAATTCGTCAAATTCAAAGATAAAATTGTAGGGTGCGGGGAAATAGGCATCGGGAGTTAAGTATCCGTCTGCTTTTGTGGATAAGCCATCCCAATCACCGTCCATTTTCTCAAAGAGGTCAACAATTCTCGGATAGTATTCACCGAAATGGGCTGGGGACGGTTTGTTAATCAGCCAATCGAATTGGGCGCGTCGTTCAGCAGGAACCCCTAACACTTCCTCAACGAGCGCGATGATACCGATTTCAAGACGCATGTTGTGCGACGGTTCCTCCACCGCTAATGTTTTGTTGATTGTTCTATCACCTGTTTTTGTAACGCTGCATACAGCGCATCGACGGTCGCTTGGAAAGTTGGGACGAAGTGATTGCACACTCCTAATTTTATTTCCATTCTGATTCCTGAACCAAGCGGGTTATCTTAACCTTGCGAAGGTTTGAAGTCTTATCGAATCAAAAGCATACCACAAATCGGATCATCTTTCAACCGTAAATTGCGTCAATCAGTAATCCTCGCTTTCGATGCTCAAATCGGTTATAATTATATATAGCTATCAAGCCTATCCCAATTGAGGATACATCCCGTTACGAGGCGACTGCACTGTTAAATAAAATATGATGGGGTAAAGCAGCGCATCGCTGTCAGTCGAGCGTAGCTTCATTCCGATTCAGTCGGGACGTTTCAGTGCCCGTCAAAAGACAGTCTACGAAAGGAAAGAAAATGACAGATCTCCTCAATGATGTCCAGATGCAACAATTTATCACCGACGGCTATATTACTGTCCGAGCCGACTACCCTCCCGAATTTCACCAAGACATCTACCAACAAATTGAGACGATGTTTGAAGGTGAAGGTAACACCGGCAACAATATTCTACCGCGCATCCCCCAGATCCAGAAGGTTTTCGATCATCCAGCGTTAAAGGGTGCTTTGACCAGTCTGCTGGGGGAAGGCTGCATCATGAACCCACACCGACACTGTCACCTCAATCCCCCTGACAGCAAAGGGCAGCAATGGCATAAGGATTGTTATGTCTTCGATCATAATATCCGCCATCCGCGCTTTCAGTGGGTGCTTGCACTCTACTACCCTCAAGATACGACTGAAGACATGGGACCAACAGGTCTGCTGCCCGGCAAGCAATTTCACAAAAAGGTGAGCCATGCCGATCCACAACTAGCGAGTGAGCCCGCAGCCCCCTTATGCGGCGAAGCCGGCACCGTCTCACTCGTTCACTTTGATGCGTGGCACCGGGCAATGCCGAATCACAGTACGAAGAAACGATACATGCTCAAGTTTCAGTTTGCGCGTATGCAGACACCTCAAGCACCTTCATGGGATCACAAGCACCGTGAGTGGGAAGGCGATGCAAACGATGAAAATCAAGCTACATCGGTAGATGTTTGGAACTGGCTATGTGGGAACCATTCCTGCTCAGAGCCGGGCATGTCAGAGGGAGCGGTGCCAGCTTTGGTGGAGGCTTTGGGTGATAAGTCAGAAAACGTTCGTCTGAACGCCGCCTATACACTGGGGAAAATGGGGAATTCTGTCGTGCCTATGCTAATTGACGCCATGCGGAAGGAAACCCTTGCATCAATTGAGGAAACGACCGCCAAACCCCCTGACAATTTGCATGGCACCAATCCGACCGCCGGCTATGCGGCGCAAGCGTTGTCCGCGATTGGCTCACAAGCAATTCCAATGCTAGTCGAGACATTGGATGATGAACATTGGTGGGTACGCGCAATGGCTGTGGATGTTTTGGCGAAGATTGGGCAACCGGTGGGAGATGCTGTGCCGGTATTGATGAAACGCGCGAATGATGAACATTGGTGGGTGCGTCGCAATGCAATTGAAGCATTGGGAACCATTGGATCTTGTCGCCCAGACACTACATCGCTACTGGCCGAATCGTTGCGGGATGAAGATTACCGGGTTCGGCGTAACGCCGCCCTCACTTTGGCGAAGCTAGGACAACCCGCGGACGAAGCCATACCTGCATTGGTAGAAATGTTAGAGGACGAGAATCGGTACAATCGTTTTTATGCGGTAAATGCGTTGCGACGGATTGACACATCTGCCGCACGGGAGGCGTTGATGAACGTACTTTTCACCGCACGATGGTGTTCCATTACCACAAGGGAGAACCAATACTAGAGAGGGACATCTTCCCGTGGGATTTTAATACCCCAAGCCTTTTGCAACCTCGTCAATCGTCTCCGTCAGCGCATCAACAGTTTCGAGGACTTGCGACTCGTTGATTGTGAACGGAGGACTGATGGCGATGTGATCGCCAGCTACGCCGTCAATGAGTCCGGGTGCGCCGGGCATTATCAGAACCCCTTTATCAAAAGTCAGATCTACAACGGCTGAGGTCACGCCTTTTGAAACATCAAATGGCGTTCCTTTCTCTTTGTCGGCAACAAATTCGATGCCAATCAGCAACCCTTTACCACGGATATTTCCAACAATTGGTGATTCTTGAAGGGGCTTCAGTTTTTCAAGCATCAGGTCCCCCATCCGTGCACACTGTGTGACAAGATCGTGCTTCTCAATATAGTTCTGCACAGCAAGCGCGGTGGCACATGAAAGGGGATTCCCGCCGTAAGTATGTCCATGCGTAAAGCTGCTTGACTTCTTATAGATGGCGTCGTAGACTTTTTCATGGGCGATTGTTGCAGCAATAGGGGTATAGCCGCTGCTTAATCCTTTCCCTGTAGTCATGATATCAGGAACGACATCCCAATGCTCGATGGCAAAGTTGACGCCGGTGCGCCCGAATCCGGTTACCACCTCGTCTGTGATCATCAGGATGTCGTGCCGATCACAAATCTCCCGAATGGTGGGGTAGTAGTCCGGTGGAGGTGCTACTCCCGCTGCTGACGTGCCGAGGATCGGTTCAGCGATAAATGCGGAGATATACTCACTGCCTTCTTGATGAATCACACGCTCAAGTTCGTTCGCACAAGTGAGATGGCAGTCAGGATATTCTTGTCCGTAAGGACATCGATAGCAGTAAGGAGCTGGAATGTGCGGAAAATCGAGCAGATAGGGAACATAGTCGTCCCGCCAAGAGGTGCGTCCGGACATTGACAGCGCGCCGATTGTATTGCCGTGCCAGCTTTGCCATCGCGAAATCACCTTATACTTTTTAGGGTTACCAGTTTCGAGATGATATTTTCGCGCCATCTTCATGGCGGACTCTGTGGCCTCAGAACCGCCGGAGACGAAGAACACTTTCGAGAGTCCCTCCGGTGCCATGTCGTCGATTTTTTGCGCGAGATCGATCTGGGCTTGTGTGAGGAAGCGGCTGTATGTGAAACAGACTTGGCTCGCTTGTTTGCCCATGACATCGGCAATCTCTTTGACACCGTGACCAATGCTTACCACATGCACCCCGGCGCACGCGTCGAGGTAGCGTTTGCCATCTGTATCGAATAGATAGACGCCCTCACCATGAGAAATCTGTTGCCATTGCTGCTTAAGCGTTCTATGAAAAATATGATCGTCGTTCTGGACTTCAGTCATTCATTGATCTCCTTAGGTGAATAGGTTTATACGTTCACTCCAAATGGGAAAATTAAGGTTCAATTCTTTTGGCGTTTCGGTGGGGTTGCAGAGACACCTTCCATACCGCCGCTGACCCTGAGCACCTCGCCCGTAATCCAAGACGCTTGAGGGCTGCATAGAAAGGCGATCCCCCGCGCAATGTCTGTTGGCTCGCCCCACCGTCCCAACGGGATGGCACTACGGATGCGCTCGATCATCTCGTCTTCAGTGATGTTAAGCGTCTCGCAGCGTTGCGCCATATTCCTCCTGTTAAACTCGGTGTAAACCGGACCCGGACTCACGGCATTTACTCGCACGCCATACGCTGCCAACTCCAGTGCCAATGTCTTGGTCAAGCTAATTATGCCTGCCTTTGCTACGTTATACGCTGCAACTAGTGCTGCTGGATTTTGGCCATTGATCGAGGCGACATTAACAATGCAGCCGTATTCCTGACGCTCCATAATCCCACCCGCAGCGCGGCAGCAGTAGAATGCCCCTGTCAAGGTAGCGTTTAACACACGATTCCACTCCTCATCACTTAACTCCACGATGGGGGTGACCTTCTGACCAACGCCTGCGTTGTTGACCAAGATGTCCAATTGTCCGTGTTCATTGGCAACTCTTTCAAAAAACGTTGTTACCACGGCACTGTCAGTGATGTCTAAGTGAGCTGCATGTACCTCCAAGCCATCAGTTCGCAGCCGATTGGCTTCCGTTTCAGCTTTCTCCAGTTGCAGGTCGGCGATGATTGTCGTTGCGCCGTCGCGGGCAAGTTGCTCGACG
Source organism: Geodia barretti (assembly GCA_030341885.1). NCBI lineage: Eukaryota > Metazoa > Porifera > Demospongiae > Tetractinellida > Geodiidae > Geodia > Geodia barretti. The sequence goes on from CASHTH010002119.1 coordinate 52,202, forward strand.
ATTCCGAGACCCAACCCCTGTGCCGCACCAGTCACCACTGCGATTGAGCCATCAAGATTTTGTAAAGCCGTTCCATCGTTGTTCATAAGCATACCTCATCCTCCGAATTTCTTCCGAAATGCAGAGCGAATAGCCACTTTTCTTTCGGATTCATCTTGCTCACACCCTGCACATCTCCCAACTCCTCTTACATTTTTCATTGTCATATTTTGGGCATTTTGCTACAATCGATCGTGTTTTGAAAGAATACTATAAATAGCAATCAAAGGAGGGCATCCAATGGCTACTTATATTGCGTTGGGTCGCTATACACAACAAGGCATACAGAATATTAGAGAAGGACCCTCGCGTACTGACGCTGCCAGAAAAAACGTTCAGGCACTGGGCGCGGAATTTAAGGCATTCTATATAGTCATGGGACAGTATGATTTTATCACTATCATTGAGGCTCCGGACGATGAAACCGCAGCCAAGTTCGCGCTTGCTACCGCCTCGGAGGGTAACGTCCGTATTGAAACCCTTCGCGCCTTTACGGAGGATGAATACCAGAAGATTGTTGCTTCTCTGCCCTAAGCTGTTCTTGGTGCACAACCCATATCATACAAAGAACGAAACTATAGTGCAATACCTGAAGATCTCAACGACCAAAACACCGAGGTTTTTCAGACCAGCTTTTTAGGGATGCAGAGAGGAAACAACATTGGGATCCTTAAAATCAATTGTAACAAACTTCTGTACTAGCCGGTCAATGTTCCAATGTCCTCAACAGCATGAGCTAAGTAGGTTGGGTTCGCGCGTTGTAATTCCAAAAGCGATCCATATCCGTAAGTCACCGCAATTGAGTCGATCGCATTACCTTGAGCACCAATGACATCATGTTCCCGATCTCCTACCATCACAGCGCCGTTTTCTTTCGGTTTTCCTAGCGTTGATAATGCGTGTGCAATAATCTCGGTCTTTGAAGTCCTTGTTCCATCAAGATGGCTTCCAACAACGGTAGTGAAATATTGATAGAGGTTAAAGCTATTTAAAATCTGATTAGCAAAAACAGTCGGTTTTGATGTCGCAACAACTAACTCCTTCCTCTTGCTTTTCAGATCTGCCAATAAACGCAGGTATTCCGGGGTAAACTACATTTTCATATATTCCAGATGTAGAAAAATATTCGCGGTAAAAATCAACAGCGTCTTGCGCTTGACTCGGTTCAAACCCGTAATTTTTCTGAAATGACTCAGACAGTGGGGGACCAATAAAGGATTCGAGATTATCAAGATTGTCTTCCCGAATGTTAAATTTCAATAAGGCATATTGAACGGACTTGGTGATGCCAATTTTTGAATCGGTAAGAGTTCCGTCTAGGTCAAATAAAACCACGTCGTATCCGGTCATCTTTATTGAATCCTTTTTTCAAAATCTCCATTTAAGATATCTTCCAACGTCTTATTTTTCTTCTGACAGTCATTTAGGCAAGCCCAAGCATTTATGCTTGGGTCCAAAGGGTTGATTTTTGTTGTGTTTTTGTGTGAAAAAAATGGTATAATTGTCTTGTCTTTCAGTGGGAGAATGTCGCACCGTCGCTTGGCGGTGTCTCCCACATCCTACGACATAGGAATCGAAAGACAGAAAGACAATCCCATGTTAAAAACTCATAAAATCGCTTTAGATCCAAACAATGTCCAAGCGACACAGTTCGCTCAACATTGTGGATATGCTCGTGTTGCATACAATCACGCCTTAGCCGATTTTAAGCAAGGATTGAACGCAGGCGATTGGCGTTCTCATATAGACCTCTGCCGTCGGTTCAATGCTATTAAACATGAACAGTACGACTGGTGTGGTGAAATGTCACAAAACGCTTCAAAGCATGCGATTTACAACAATCTAAACAACGCCATAGGCAGATGGAAATCAGGACAGAATCGTTTTCCTAAGTTTAAGAAGCGGTCACACGGTCAAAGTTACCAAGCAGATAGTGGTCGAGGGACAACTCCTGTTGTAGGTCGGCGGATTAAATTCCCAAAATTGGTTGGGTCCGCATGTGTCAACCCCTACGCTTCCACGGCACAATCTGTAAGGTGGTTATATCCAAGACTGCACATCGTTGGTTCGCTTCTATTCTTGTATAGGACTTACGCAAGTTTCATCTGAATAGCGGGCGATTTCAATTGGTGTCGCAAGTATTCAGAGAATAAACTGTGCTTGACTTGATAAATGGTTTGGTCTGTCTGATACGCGACTTGCTTGAGTCGCACCCCAAACCAACATTGCACACCCGATGTGATTGCGAACAATCCGTGCCAAGCGACATTGACACCCCTCAAGACCGGTTAACTGCTTGGCTTCACGGTGAAACTGCTCAATCTTCCACCGCCAGTTACACGCTTGTTGGGCAACTGAAGTGTCGTTTTGAGCTAAGTCGTTGGTCACAACATAATCCGTGCGCCCGTTACTAGACGCGACCCGGAAAAGTTTCACCTTGTGATGTTTAGGAAATCCTCTGATTTTAATCCGTTTCCCGTGCTGGCGTTCCGTCTCAGTCCACTGCAAGCCATCTACACGCTGGTAAGGCGTTTGGGCATTGGAGTCATCTACCTGACGATTCGACTTCAGCGGGCAATAGTAATGTTTGTCTAACTGTTCAATGTATAGCATCAAATCTTTGGCGGCATACCAGCTATCCATCAACACCGTTGAAAACAAAAGCCGCTTGTGATAGACCGAATGGGATAACATCTCTTTAACATGATCTAATTTGGTCTTGCCATCTGTCTGTAGGTCGTAAATACGGTAGTCAATCACCCAGAAACGGTCTAAGTCGGGATTGACATAGACACAAGTCACCACACCTATACCGTTAATGACACCTTTGGCGTTGCCGCTATACTGAACACGCGCTAGTGCTATGTTCCGAGCGTAGCGCTTATCCAAAACGGTGTCATCAAAGATGACATATCCTTGTTCTGTTTGCACAAGGTGCGGTTGGACATTTTCCCATACCAAGCGTGGGCGGATACGCTCACCGGCAAGATAACGGTTTATCATATCATGACTGAACTGTTGGCTATGGTCTGCCAAATGGGTTAAGGTATAGTTGATGGGGCTACTGAGCAAATACTGACAGTAATCGAGTCGAGTCGGTTGGGGCATGTTCACCTCCATGCAACTCATTCTACTGTTTTTCAACAATTATGTCTATGGATTTTGCGTAAGTCCTATTGTAGATACCTTTTCGGACGATCCTACACCTGAGATTAGGAGTTTACCTGTAATAGGTGTTGATGTCGGAATCAGCCACTTGGCTGTCACGTCTGAGGGACAGTACTTTGAGAATCCGAAAGCGTTGAAGCGATACGAGCGGAAACTCAAACGGCTACACCGGCAATTTAGCCGTAAGGTCAAAGGCGGCCGTAACTGGTATAAACTCAAAGACAAGATAGCTAAGTTACATTATCGCATCACCTGCGTCCGTAGAGATGCCCACCACAAAGCAACGACGGTAATCGCTAATAGTGCAGAGCGGATAGGCATCGAATCGCTGAACGTATCAGGAATGCTAAACAATCATAGACTTGCAAAAGCACTGTCGGATGCAAGCCTATCAATGTTCCTCACGTTTTTGAAGGACAAAGCTGATAGAATCGGTGTAAAAATAGTTGAAGCCGATAGGTTTTTCCCGTCGAGTAAAACCTGTTCAGTGTGTGGTGTAGTGGACAGCGACTTATCCTTGTCCGATAGGACGTATCATTGCAGTGCTTGCGGTCACACCCAAGACAGGGACCTAAACGCTGCAATAAATCTGAAAAACCTCGCCGTGGGACACACGGAGAGTATAAACGCTTGTGGAGATTCTGTAAGCCCTCAGCAGTTGAGGCACGAATTGTCGAATCAAGAAGATAGCACAGAGCAACTGCTACTGTTCAGTCTATCATAAGAATCCCAACCCTTTAGGTTTGGGAGCAGTCAACGGTATACCTCTTTCAGACGGCGTATGTACTCTCGATCCCTTTTCTCGACCGCCTCATCGAACTTATTCGGATCAACAAACCACGGCTTCCCTTCCGCCATACGCTCGCTGATCTTCTCAGTGGCTTCGTCAAGCGGTTCGGATCCTCTTCGTCGTCTAGTTCGTATATCTGCGGGCCATTTCCAAATACCTGCTAAATCATAGTGGAGAAACGGACCTTCATGGGGCATACGGAAACCGAAGGTGGACTGAATTCCGAGTTCAATCTCTTCAGCGGTTGCCACCCCCTCTGCCCACAATCGACTTGCCTCGCGTCCCATTGCGCCCTGTATCCGGTTCAGCAGATAACCCGGTAACTCTTTAAGCACCCGGATTGGGACCTTCTTGACCTTTTTCATCAAGTCATAGATGATATTGTATGTTTCGTCACTCGTGCCGGGACCCTTAGCCACCTCAACACCGGCACGATGTGGGGTGGCGCAAAGTAGTGCGTCAACCCAATTTTGTCCTGTCGCTTGGCACCTGCGCCAATATCACTCATCACAAATCCGGAGGTGTTGCTGACAATAATGGTGTGGGGTGGACACAGTTGATCCAGTGTATTAAAGAGAACCTGCTTGTCTTTTAACCGTTCGACTATTACCTCGGTGATGAAATCACTCTGTGCTGCTACTTCCCCCAAATCGGTGGTAGTTGCGATCCTGCTGATCGTGTCATCGGCTTGCGCTTGGGTTATCAAATCCTCCTCGACGAAGAGATCCATAGAAGCCTTGATGTTTCTCATGGACTGCTGTACAAGTGCATCGCTGAGATCTCTAATAATGGTGGGGTATCCGCCTAGTGCAAAGTTTATAGCGATGCCGAAGCCCATGGTCCCACCTCCGACAACTCCCACCTTTTTTAATGTCCGCTAACTCCATGTTCGCCTCCCGTATTTGCTAGCACTTGTCATAGTCACCGCTTTGGTTTGATCAATCGGATGCCGAGGTTTTAGCCGAGAGTGCGCTTCCGGCTAAAACCTTGACCGGCAGATAGCAGTCATCGTTAGAGGGGGTCTACAATTTTCCGAAGCCCTTCGCCAAGCTGAATGAGGTTGCTTTGGTATATAAACCGGTCCCAACCCATGCAGAAGTGGCGGACACCCAGATCAATATACCGTTTTGCTTCTTCGGGCGTACTGATTTCGATTCGTGGGGCAACATCATATTCTATTGACTTCTTGATGACAAACTCTTCAAACGGTCGTATCTCCGGCGTGTTCATTAGGTTCGGTTCACCTCTGGAAAAACCAAAATCTGCGGGACCCCATTGGGTCATGTCAACCCCTTTTTCTTTTGCAACAGTCAGGATTTCGTCGATATTATCAACCGCTAGGTTTTTCTCGATCATAATCAAAAACACAACCGAATTCAGGTCTTCGATGTAGCCGTCTGCACTATAACCCGATAATGCCGAACGACGCAGCTTGACCCCCATGTGTCCACCGACATCGGGGAGATCCGGTCTTATCGCTTGATGGCATCGCTCGATGTCCTCTACGGTGCGAAACATCCGTAAAAAGGGCTGCCTTAAAGCCCGCGCCGAGCGCAGCTTGCGCCCAAAAACTTTCACTTTTCTGGTCTATCTTTGTCATCAGCGGTAAGTTACCACACTGGCCCGAACGCGCCATGTGGTAGAGTAGCTGCATATCAAAAGTGCTGTATTCGGCACAGAACTCGCCGTAGTCAAACAGACCGGTATCTCCAATGATTTCTGGAAGATCTGGGTCGCTGGAGAGGTAGTGTGTACCGATGGTTGGTTTCCCTTGATTGAGTTTCTGACGAAACGTGTTAGCCATTATCATGTAACTAATTCCTCCTCCCCGATAAATCGGGATTTTCAACTTGTGATTCTGCTGACAGTTTTATCCTTGCGAAGGTGTTAAACCCTCGCAAGGATGAGGCTCTAGATGGGCTTGCGATGACTAGAGGAACATCGTGATGCCCATATCAATGTATCTATCGCGATCGTTCGGTGCAATACCCCGGAGGCAGACCGCAACGCCAGTGCCTTGAAGCTGCTCTGCCACATGACGCGCACAGTCATCAAGGGTTTTGAGCGAGTGGTGTGGGTAGCTTTCTAAGCTGAAACTCAGATCTGCTGGTCCAAACGAAAGACAGTCGACACCCGGTTTAGCGAGTTTTCTCGCATTGGTGACTGCGTCAACCGATTCTATCTGCATCCAAAGGACACCATTTTCGCTCCACCATTGTGCATACTCGAGGCGCCCGCTGTGTTCCGGCGCGGTCTTCCGAGAGGCACCGCCCCAACTGCGTTTGCCACTCTGTGGATAGTAAAAAATTATCAATAGCTTCATCAACCGTTGATTCAAGTTCTACTTGCGGTACTTCAATGCCTGTCGGTCCCAGATCCAGGTAGTTGCCAATAAGGTAGGCATTGCGGGTATGCTTAATCCGAAATTGAACCGGCATATCGTATTCGTCTGCGACTTCGCAAAAGGTTTCAGCCGTTCTTCGTTAAATGCGGAGTGCTGACTGTCAGTATTGATGAAATCGAAATCTGCCCCATCGAGGATGGCTCTGAGGTCATCCGGATCTGATGCAACGGGGGCTCCCCGCCCGATAAGTACCTCTCCATCGTGTATACGTTGTTTCAAACTTTTTTCTGCCATCTGATACTTCCTTTCTAACTTGATTTTGTTAGATGAGAACTTTCAATCTAATCTTCACACTGTTGTGATGCTCATAACAAATGAACAACATCAAGGCTTTCGCTGCCGATTTTAGAAAGCTTTCACGAGCCATTGTACCCGTTTTTCACTTTCCGATCAACAAAAATCAGAGATCATTTATCCCCGGTGCTTCAAAAGTTGAGAATTGATGGGACACCGTGCGGGAACAACCGGTTATGTGGTGCAACTAGGGGCATTTAATTCTCTCATATTGTTGCCCCGATAAATCGTCCGATAAATCGAGACCAGGGGGACAGGCGGGGTTCAAAGCAATCTGAATCACGGATAAATACGGATTGACGGATTACACGGATAAAGGACGCCTTCGACACCTAAGCATAAGCAGGCGCAATAAACGTGCTATTACAAACAGCGGGGCAAGTCCGAGAGGATCCCGTGACCGGGGATGCCCCGCCCCGATAAATCGGGATGCAAGCACCTACCGGAGGGATAGAAAACAGTGGGGCATGAGCCAAAACGGAAAACTAAATGCTCCTAATGCAACCAATTCGATCCATTGACACCCAATTCGGAGTTGTGATATACTGGTCCAAATGGTCATGCAAAGCGGATATGACCTGTAAGGGATCAGGAGGGGAGCATGTCAACAGAAGAAAAGCTACACCAGTTGAAAATGAATGGCTATTGTGTTCTTGAGGGGATCATCCCGGATGACAAAATTGATGAGGTCCGAGAGAGTGTGGTAGCAGCGCAAGCGGCACACCACAAAAAAGCAGAAGCAGAACTCGCAAAAACGAGGTCGCGGGGGCACCGTGTGGGCGTTCAGGGCGTTGCAAATTTGAGAGGAATCATCAACGAAACCCAGACCTTCGCCCCGTACTTGGCAGATGAGCGGATTATGGTGCTCACTGAGGTGCTGTTCGGACCGTATGTGCGAATTTCCTGCACCGATTGTGTGATCAACTATCCGGGGAATGAGCGAGGCTATTGGCATTCGGATTGGCCCTACAATCAGACCAATGCAACGCACATCCCCGCTCCGTATCCGGACACAATCATGCACCTCTCAACGATTTGGATGCTTACTCCATTTGGACCCGAAACGGGTGGCACCTATATCATCCCCGGAAGCCATAGAACCGACGACAATCCTTCCGCAGCAGGGATAGCGGGAATCGATCCCGATGCTCCATATCCAACTGAAACACAGGTTTCGGGTCCCGCAGGTAGCGTACTACTCTACGACAGTCGACTCTGGCATGCGGTGCCGCCGAATCGTAGCGACAAACCGCGTGTTGCAGTCATTGTCCGCTATGCGCCATGGTGGCTTAATCTGAATCCTACACAGGCTGGAAATCCGGAACACACCCAAATGGTGATCGAGACGGACGGAAAAAATTACGATTCTCCCCTCATACGATCAGAGGTATACGAGTCACTGCCTGATAATGTAAAACCGTTGTACCGGCATTGGGTGGAAACATAGGCTATCCAAGTTTGACACCATTACAATCTGAGTTGTCACCTTAATTGGAAAGGGGTTTCCAACACAAGCTGACCTCTATAACCCCCAAAGCATAAGAGATTGATTTGAAAACAGAGGAGGCATAGCAGATGCGGCGGAGATACAATCTGGTACATTTCATTTTAGCTAGCGTTGTAGCCTTGGTGCTGACGCCGCTGATGGTAGGTGCTGCCCCACAGGCACAGGTTGCCTTTGTGTCTGAGAGGGATGGGAACCGGCAAATCTACGTGATGGACGCCGATGGGGGTAACCAGCGAAACCTCACCAATAACCCTTTCATAACTGGGATCCCTCATGGTCCTCTGACGGCCTGTTTTGGGCAACTGGATTGCTCTTTACCTTCTCGTCAGCGTCTCGCTATCGCGAACCAGTGAATCCACGTGATTCGTGTACTGCGCTATGTATCATCCTCACGCATAACCATCCTCCCAACCTCCACCAAGACTTCGCTTGCGTCTGCTACTAGTACCTTGAATACTAACTTGCTTAGCCTCATGTGTATCTACCTGACGGTAAACAGCATCTGTCCTCTTCTGTTCCATGAGGGGTGGGCTGAACCGGCAAATCTACACGATGGGCGCCAATGGGAGTAATCCGCGAAGACTCTCTAACAATGACTTTGATGATTGGAATCCCTCATGGTTTCCTGACGGTAAACGCATTGCCTTTACTTCTAGTAGGGATGGGAACCAGGAAATCCACGTGATGGACGCTGATGTGGTAATCAGTCAAAAGCCTCACCATATCTATGCTTTACGACTAATCCCACCACCTCATGGTCTCCCGGTGACGGATCCACCGAGAATCCCGCATCTGTTCCTTCTGCGTTAGCGACTGGGCAGGTAACCGTGTGTCAATCTATGTCTCGATGCTGCTCATCCGATGTGCTTTTGGGCCTAGACGGCTTACTCAGCAGAACATCACGTCACCATATTAAACGGTGCACCCTCCTCTTCTTTTCTTGACAGCTATGAGCATTACCCTTCATGGTCTACTACGTCCTCGTACGCGCCCCTTTCGCAAACCGCATTGCGCTTCAGTTTGTCTATAGGGATGCTCCCTGATGGGAAGACTCCGGCGATCGGGACTCACCCCTCTACGCGACTGTGAGCCCCTTGCCCACCCTCGCATGGGAGTTTCCTCATCCGCGAAGACTCACAATAAGCCCGTCCGCGCCCGTAATGACAGTAGCCTGCGATGGTTGATCCTGCTTTGTGCAGTTGCTCCTCGCAGGCAAAACGCTTTCACCGCGGTGTGCGGGGCTGCGCGCATCGAACCGGATTCGACGATAACTGTGCCATTATCGCTAGGACACCAGTGTTTGCTGCTGAGAGGTGCGGCAGCGTACGCTGGGTCATAACGGTAAGAAGGTTCGAAGACCCCTCCCATACATCTCGCGATAATCAACCGAGTGCCCCTAATTGGTGAGGTGGGTGCCACACCAGTGACCTCTATAACAAGCATAAGAGGTTGATTTGGAAACAGAGGAGGCATAGCAGATGCGACGGAGATACAATCTCGCACATTTCATTTTAGCTGGCGTTGTAGTGTTGGGTCTAACGCTGCTGATGGTAGCCGTTGACGCACAGGCACGGATTGCTTTCGTGTCTGAGAGGGATGGGAACCCTGAAATCTACGTGATGGTTGATGGGAAGAATCAGCGAAGACTCACTAATACTCCCTCTGTTGAATGGGATCCCTCATGGGCTCCGGGCGGTAAACGCATTGTCTTTAGTTCCAAACGAGATGGGAATAGTGAAATCTACGTGATGGACGCTGATGGGAAGAATCCGCGAAGGCTCACCATTAATCGCCGTAACGATTGGCATCCCTCATGGTCGCCGGACGGTGAACGGATTGCTTTTGCGTCTGATAGAGAGGGGAACTTCGCAATCTACATGGCAGACACCAATGGGAAGAATCCGCAAAGACTCACCAATCATCGCCGTAGTGATTGGCATCCCTCATGGTCGTCGGACGGTGAACGGATTGCCTTTGCGTCTGATAGAGAGGGGAACTTCGCAATCTACGTGATGGACGTCGATGGGCAGAATCAACAAAGACTCACCAATAATCTCCGTAGCGATTGGCATCCCTCTTGGTCACCGGACGGTGAACGGATTGCCTTTGCGTCTGATAGAGAGGGGAACTTCGAGATCTATGTGATGAACACCGATGGGCAGAATCAACAAAGACTTACCAATAATCTCCGTAGCGATTGGCATCCCTCTTGGTCACCGGACGGTGAACGGATTGCCTTTGCGTCTGATAGAGATGGGGACTTCGAAATCTACGTGATGGGCGTCGATGGGCAGAATCAACAAAGACTCACCAATAATCTCCATGGTGACGCTGATCCTGCGTGGTTTGATCCTGTTTTTGCAGTTGCTCCCGCAGGCAAAAAGTTCACGATGTGGGGATGGTTCAAACAGGTCAACCGATAACTGCCATTATTGAGAAAACATCGTTTGCCGCTTCCTTGTTCACTATTCTGTGTACTCATCAAAATTAGTGACCTTCCATTGTCCATCAATCAATTCAGTGAAGATCACAGTGTTACGAACCGTATTTGAAAAACTTGTGCCCTTGATGGTCAATTGGTATCTGAAGAATACGCGGTTTTCGTCCTCAATCTTTTTTCCCACCTGCTTATACTCAATATTTGGCTTTACCTGAGATTGATCGCTACCGCTTCGGACTTCCCGTAGGAATTCGATTTCTGTTTCCAGTTTTTCCTTAGCGAGCCCATCGCTCAAGCGTAACGCCATCCCCTGATTTGCGTACAGATAGTAGTTATAGACAAAATCCTCTGCAACATCTTCAGGCGTATTCCTGTCCGAACAGGCAGATATAATCAATAAAAGACTGAAGCCAACCCATGCCCTTTTCATGGTGTTCCCTTTCGCTGAACCGTTCAGCAAAGATAGCAATCCGCAATTTGCTTGACGCGGATTGGACGGGTTGATATAATGCTGATGCCCCTCTCGACCCGATGAGGTGTTGACGTAACACTTGGCAAACAGAAAGGAAAGATCAATGATCATTTGCCGCCGGTTTATTTCACAACAATTGCTCTTACTGTGTCTCTTCCTCTATTTGTGTCCACAGGGTAAATCACAGACCAATTCGCCTCAACAGTCTAGTCAAACCTCTGAACAGGCGCCGCCAAAGCGGGCACCGAGGACCTTGGAAGCGTTCCAAAACGCAATCGAGTCCGGACAGGTGGGAACATCAGCGGACACGCACTGTTCAAAGGTGAACCCCCTCCGCCCAAAGAACTGCGTGTCACCTTAAACAAAAAGACGTGTGGGCATGCGTATCAATCTGAAAGTCTCCTTGTCTCCGAAAAAGGAGAGATTCAGAATGTGGTCGTGTCACTGTTGAGAATCCCCAAAGGCCTACCGATAGAAACTGGCGACAAACCGATCCAAATAGACCAGCAAAAATGTATTTTTATTCCACATGTACTGCTGGTTCCCGCTGGCGTAGAATTTGAAGCGTTAAATAGCGATCCTGTGTTGCACAGTTTCCATGCCATTGGTGCACATAACAAAGAACTCAACATCATTCAGACCAAAACGAAAAGGAGACGGCTGCCCCTGACGTTCCCTGAACCTGATATTATCAAAGTGATTTGCGATGTGCATAGCTGGATGAAGGCATGGATTATTGTGACCGAGCACCCCTACTACGCACTCACAGATGCGAACGGTCAGTTTCGATTGGAAAATGTGCCAGAAGGGAGTTATCGTATTAAGGCGTGGCATGAAGAATTGGGGACGCAGCCCGTTCAAGAAGTTGTGGTTACAACCAATCAAGATGCGAAGGTTGGTTTTGAGTTCAGCCAACCCCAACAGGCAGCTCAATGAAACACTAAGTCAACTGCTCTTGCCTACAGGCGTTTGCTAAAGGCATCTCTGACCGATTTACTCCACTTTACGTCTCCGGGCAGAAAAAGAATCCCCCTATATCATTTTCCACTACCCTTAGCAGGTTCGTGTTTATCCTGTGCAGGGAGGTATCGAATGATGATAGCCCGTAACTCAGTATACGTCAAGGAAAATTAAAGTCTTTAGCTTGAGGAGTACATTAAAAAATGAAAATTACCAGACTCGAAACATTCCTGATTGCACCCCGCTGGCTGTTTCTGCGGGTACATACTGACGAAGGAATTGTCGGCTTGGGTGAGCCGTATCTAGAGGGACGCGCTACAACCTCCGCTGAGGCGATCAGGGAACTGGAAGACTATCTTATCGGTCAAGACCCACGACGAATTATCCATCATTGGGAAGCGATGTATCGACAACCGTGTTATCATGGCGGCGCAATTATGATGAGTGCCATCAGTGGAGTCGAGGCAGCGCTTTGGGATATTCTTGGCAAGAGTGTCGGGCTGCCGGTATGGCAATTATTGGGTGGACGCGCCCGAGACCGCATCCGTCTGTATAAAGGGGGCGGCTCCATTGATCAGATGAAGGAAGATGTGGCGCGGGGGTTCAAAGGGTTCAAGATTGGGTTGCCTGGACCGTATCCCAAAGTTCATGCCACAAAAGAGTTTATTGACCAAGCGGTTGCCAGTGTAGGGGAAATCCGCGACGCCGTTGGACCTTCTATTGATATCGCCATTGATCTGCACGGCGCATTTCTCCCCGCCGCCGCAGTGCCAATCATCAAAGCATTGGAGCCGTTGCATCCGGCGTGGATTGAGGATCCGTGTCAGTGCGAAAACTACGATGAGATGGCGCGAATTGCCCAATCTACAAGCATTCCCATCGCGGCGGGTGAGCGCGTTTTCACACGCTGGGCGTTTCGTGAACTTTTGGAGCGCGGTGCAGCGAAGATCTTAAACCCAGATCCCTGCCATGTTGGTGGCATTTTTGAGACACGCCTTATTGCGGGGATGGCAGAGATGCACTATGCCGGTGTCGCTCCCCACTGTCCGCTCGGCCCGATTGCGTTAGCGACCTGTCTGCAACTCGATGCCATGATGCCAAACTTTGTGTCTCAGGAGCATGTGACGCTCGGTGAGGGCTACCTCAAAGAACCGTTCGTTCCGGTCGATGGTTACTTGTTAAGATCTTCTTTTTCTTTTGACAAAACTTCCTCCCTTCTTCTTCTTTCGTTCCTTTTTTCCCCCCCCTTTCCCTTCTTCTTTTTTTCCCCCCTTTTTTTTTTACGTTTGTTTTGGGCCTGTTCGGCTATGTTTTTGACCACTTTCGCCTTCTACGATGTGAAGCGCTTCTGTGCGGACTTTACAAATCTTGTTCGCTTTCTGCTTTATCCCTTTTCCCCGCCTCATAAAATCCACTCTTTACACAAGACAGACAGCTTGGGAACCGGCTGTGTATTCTCAGCGTGAAGTGTGACCCTATTCATTCATATTACTATTTGTTTTGTATTTTTTTCATCGTCTGCGCTTCCTTTGTGTATTGTTCGAAGTGTACGCGGTCTTGTTCACAACGATGTTTACTGACTACGATCCTGCTCTCGTAGGTCCTTTTACGTACGATACGCCCCACACCTTAAGGTGTATATGTGCGCATCCCCCCCTCCGTCAATAACCCACTTTCTTTACTTTTTCGCCCTTGATCCCTGGATGTACTATATCGCCACTATCCGTTTTTAACCACCTTTAAGGCGCTGCGGCAACTATGATTTTCTCCTCCGACCACCCTGTTGTGATTTTTGACCCTGACGGCCAACGCCCGCGTATTTCCTTCCCTGTTCTTTTGCTTCTCCGCTATTCCCTTTTTCCTTTTCTTTTTCCCCCCTTTTTTTCTTTTAGCCTTCACCTTTAGCTTGGCCTTCCCCTTTTTTTATTGTGCTTTTAAATGCATCTCATTTATTTTTTTGACTATTTATCCCGGCCGTTGAATTAGCCCCCTCATCTGCCGGTGTGCACCGCTCCTCACCTTTCGCGGCATTTCTCTTGTTTGGCATTGGCCTTGTCCCATTTATTCCCACCCCCACACAAGCTTTGTACTACATTTCCGCAGAGAATTTTGTTCCCTGTGGACGCCGCACGTTTTGACCATGTCTATCCCCCTCTACCGCCAGCAGATAGACAGTGGGTCTGGATGTGGAATCAATTCAGACTTTTTTTTCTTTTTTCCCCTTTTCTTTCTTTTCTTTCTTTCTTTTCGCGTCCTTCTCCCCCCTTAGAATTTCCCTAGGCCCACCAAATCTTTACTCACAGACACTCTGATGTCAGTTTTTTTACCGCTGTTCCTTTCCAATCACCGGGTTAACATTATGATGGTCTGCCTTGCCCTTTTTCCCTTTCCTTTCACTATCTTTGGGCGAGATCTGCTAAACCGTGTGTCTCTGCCGAACATTTCACCTTTTGTTTTCTTCAGCTACCAACTACCATACGTCCACGACTTTGCTGCTGCAGCACGCCATTCCCTCCTTTCTTTATCTTTTTACCAGGTTTTTGCTTATTTTGGTTGTTTTACATTTACATTTACTTTTTCTTTTTTTGGTTCGCGAATTGCACCGGATTCGGTCTCTTGTAAACACATCCGTTTTTTTTTTCCTCTTCTTTTCTATTTTTCGTTATCTTCGGTGCCCTGTGCGAGATGTATTATTTCGGTAGCAGCGGCTGTCAGTCTCTGCTCCTTTGTCATTAAGTTACTGGATACCTTCAGTTCTTTTCCTGCGAGCGTGTTTCTGTTCTTTGTTAGACCGTGACACAGAGAGATGCCTGTTAACTTACCTTTGGTGTCATTTGGGTGCATTCTCTTTTTTTCTGTCGACTTTCTTTACTCGGTTGTTTCGTTCAGTTTTATTCAGTTCTACTTACACTGCCATCATTTTCTTTCATTTTTCTGTGGATTAGGTCCTGCCTCCTATTTTATTTTCCTGGGCTTTTTTCTTTTTTCTTTTTTGCCTCGATGTTTTGGTACTTTCTTTTGGTTTCTTTCATCTATCATATCTCAGCTCATATTCTAGACCCCGATCATCTTACCCATTTTTTTTCAGAACTACTGTTCCCGCGGTTCGGGCGTACACATATGCCCCAGATGCAAGATTGTGGCTTTAGCCGTTGTGTACCAGCAGATTAGTACATGAATCCGATTCTTTGTTTACCCTTTCTTACTTTCTGTCCCCCTACCCCTTTTGTAGGCAGGATTTGACGTTTTTGGACCCGCGAGGCTTCTTTTGGCGCACGATTTTCTCTTCTTTTCCCTCTCTTTGGTCCCCTATCATTCATTATGCGTGCCACCCAAGTCTTTGAGCCATTATTTTGGTGCATCTTCTGCTCGTTTTGTGGCCCGTCTGGCGCAGGAAATCCTCCCCCATCAAACCCGTGGTATCCGCTGAGGTTATTGTTCCACCGTGTCCGAGTAAGTTTTTTTTCCTCTCCTTTCCTTTTCTTTTATTTTCCCTTTCCTCCTCTTGAAAATCGTGACGCGGGGACTCAAGAACACTTAACGGCTCTGGGCACGCGCGCAACGCCACACTTTTTTTATCCCCTCTTTTCCCAGTTTCTTTTTTTTCTTTTCCTTTTTTCTCTTCCTACATTATCTGTTTGTCTCGGCTCACGAGTTAAATTTCCTTTTTCTTTCGACCCCCGCCTAATACCCTCACATTGTTCCTATCCCTTTTTTCCCCCTTCCTGACTTCCTTATTATTTCATCTTACCACTCTATTTTAGGCCTCTTCTTTGTCTTCCTTGGTTGGGCCTTCTTCGTTTGTTTTGTGCGGGTGGATTTATTTATCTCCTAGAGTTCCACTCTCCTTCGTTCTTCTTACTTACGTGTTTGGATTAGATGAGCCGACTAATGCTATTTTTGCTCCTCTCGTTTGCTATTCTGTTCCGTGATATAAAATTCTCTTCCCCTTTTCTCCTTCCTATTTCCTCTAGCAAACCGAGTCTTTGCTCTTTTTTTTTGCCAACTGCCTGCACAATTGTGCTTCTCTCTCCGGATATACATTTCCAACCGTATTCCCGATTCTCCCATCTATTTCTTAATAGACACACCCTATCTTTTCCCTTCTCTTTTTTTTTTCCTCGATGTATGTTTCTCGCACTCCATTCCACCGCTTTCTCCGTGATAACTAACGCCTCTTACATATCGCCCAGCATGCGCACTCATTTTTTACCTTTACCTCCGCGCCATATTTCTTTTTATTTTCCATGATTCTACGGAGGATCGCGTGGTATTTTGTTTTTTTGTTGCCTGCCTTTTTTCCCCTTTTCCCTCCCTTTTCTTCCCCCTCCTCTTTCCTCCGCCCTGTCCGGATTTCGTTTTTCTTTACTCCCCATCGCCGATCTTCTCTTTTTGCTCATATTGTGCTTCTTTCTTTCCCTTCCCTTCCTTCTTTATTACAAATGTTTGTTTACTTAGCCCTGATGATCCTCTCTTTTGTTTTTCGTCACCTTGTTCATCGGTAAGCCCCTAACCATCTGGTTTTTACACGACTTTTTTATCCCCGCCTCCCCCCTTGAGACCTTAAGTTGCAGTGGATCTTTTTGCGCGTGGCCCACTATTGTTCTCCGACTCCTGAATTTACCCTTATGTTCGTCTCTTTTTCGGCCGCTTTGCCTCTATCAACCATTTTCACCCGCCTCCCCTTTCGTTGCCCACTTTTATTCCAATTATTAACACCATATCCGATCGTACCCTTCTCCACTCCCAATATCTGGTAATTTATTCCCAGGCGTTGGACCATCGTTCATAGGTTTTTTTTATTATCAATGTGCCTCTTCCGGCATCCACCTCCCTCTTCTTCTCCAGCCCATGTATTGTTCGCCGCTTATCTTTTTTCCCGGTTTTATGTTAGTCGCGGGTGGCAATGTTGTGGCGGATTTTTCCTCTTTCCTTGTCACATTTCTTTATTCCTATGGTTGTTTTTGTTCGTTCGCTCTTCGTGTTCTTTTTTTTTTCATCTGTTGCCTTCTTAGCATTGGCTGCGACACCGTTGCATAAACCAGGGACTTTTTGTGTAATTTGCCCATGTTGTTTTCGCTTACTCAGCACCGAAGTAATTTGTGCTGGCGTCACTGGGACCCTTCAATTTGCAGTACACTGATCAATTGCGTTTCCATTCGTTGATACTTTTTTCTGTGCCATTCGTTTTCCGCCTGTTTACACAAATTTTCTTTCTTTTAATCTTTTATGTATTTATTTTTTTTAGTTTCTAAGCTTGTTGTTCGTCATCAATACTAATCCATTCGTACAGCAATTTTTTTCGACTTATGTATTTCCCAGAATTTAGCCTTATGTACGTTCACATTTCTTATTTCCCCCTGTATCGTTAAATTTTTTTTTTTGGTCGTTTTTTTATACCGTGTTTCTCTCCACATTATAGAGATTTAGGAGCTGTCTTTATTCCAGTTCTGTGTTTTCGATGCGCTCATAGGTGTTTTGCGGCCTTCGTGTCCTCGCTTTTCTCTTTTCTTCGTTATTTCCCTTCTTATTATGAAATTCTCACCTCGAACTTCCCTCTCTCTCCATGTATATCCAACATTGGTTTTGAACCAGTCGTTTTTCCCGCTTTTTTGTGGCGTCTTTTTTGCTTCCTCTTTCTTTGTAAGGGAGTTCCTCTTTCGGTTCTTAGTTTGTTGAGCTGCAAAGTCGACTTTTCGTGTTTTATTAACCTTGCCTGCCTGCCCCTATCTTAAACTCCGCTTACCTTTTTCCGCCTCACAAAAGCCATCATTTTATATCTCTAAAACTAGTCACAAACCCCCGTAACACCACCCCGCGCCCAGATGACGCACCCCTGGCTTTGTTATTTTTTGTTTTTCGGCGCCTGTTTTTTGACCTATCTTTATTTTACACAACCAGTGCGCCCTCCCCTCTAGCGCTTATTAAAACATTACATCTTTTTTTCTAACTTTTATGTGTTATATTTCTAGACCAGTTTCCCGCGATTCCCCCCCATTACCTCCCGCCCTCCTTCCGACCTCCGCCGTGTAAAAAGACTCGCATTATTTTTTTACTTGTTTCTATCTTTGGGTGAACAGGTTGTCGATGCCGATTTTTTTTGCATCCTATGTGCAGGGACTGGTTATAATACTCTGCTTCCTTGTTTTTTAACAGTACGGTGTTGCCAGCCCCCCATAAGGCGCGGAAAATCCTATCTAACACACTTTACGTGTTTCTCATATACTATATTCACTATACTGTATCCCGCATTTACTTTTGTTTACCATTCCTAATCTTGTATTTGAAAGCCGGTTGTGGTCTTTTCTCTTTCTCTTTTTTTTTTATTTTTTTCTTGTTTTTCCCGTTTTGATTCCCCTTGTGGATTTTTTTTTTCATGTACTCCTTTTTCTTTCACTTTTTTTCCCCTGGCAGTTATCATCGTTCCAGGTTCCTTAATTCTCTCCCTTCACCTTGACCATGTCCAACAGAAGCATCTTTGTCGCGGCTTGGCAAATACCACCGCTTTTTTCCCTACATCAGCGCCCATTTAGTTTTTTTCCGCCACTCTCGACCTCCTTACACTTTGTCGTATCCGCCCACGACGCACTCTTAATTATATCTCCTAACCATGCCTTTCCTGTCTTGTGCAGACGTTCATTGCGGATTCTCTCGTGTAACTTTGATCCTATTCTTTTCTCACAGCTGTGTTTTTCCGTCGCCGCTCGGTGCCTTGAACACGGCCGCCAACAGTTCCACCAGACCCGTGTCCTGATCTTTGACCTGAGCTTGATAACTTATGATTTTTTCTTGGATTTGCTCGTTGCTTTTTACCCAGTCGTCAAGAGCAGGTTATCATTTTATGGTGAAACAATGCTCTCGTGTTACAGATGGCATAAGTGTGTTAGAGGAAAAATGTGCAAACAGCACGACCAACGATCGGCATCCAACTCGATTCAGATTTTGGCGCGATAATAGGGGGTGGATAGACAATGCCGGATCGTTCTGTTCAACTCGTCATCACCTCACCGCCCTATTTCCAACAACGTGACTACGGTTGCAGGTTACATGCGGCAATGGGAAGTGTTGGAGGGCAATATAATGGAGAGCTTGCTATCCTTGTTCCGCACTGGGAGGGCGTACGCGTGTGAATATGCCGGGAGTCTGTATTTAATTTGGGGGATAAGTATGAAGCCAGAAAGCTGATCATCGTGCCGTACCGTTTTGCGATTGGGGCGACAGAAACAGGATTGGTGAAACTAGTCAACGATGTGACATGGGTAAAGAAAAATCAACACCGCGCCAGTTACACGGCGATCTGGTCCGCAGTACGAGCCGTCTTCAGTTAATTCACGACGAAGAGGAAGGGTACAGACAGAGGCAGGAAGGGGAGACGAGGGACAAGACCCAAAAAAGGGACTTTTTCTGGGGCCTTACCCTTAACTTTTCTCCTCCTCCTCTCTCTCTTTTTTCCGCTGTTATTTTGATTATGTGGCTGGCCCTGAAGACTCTTTCCTGTGATTGATCATATTCATTTAGTTGTATGCTGACAGGCTAGAAAAGCATCAACAGCAATCTTCTTATGGGTCCTCGTTTTGGTTGATACTCTTTTC
>CASHTH010002120.1:0-14376 GCA_030341885.1 Geodia barretti
GAAGTAAGGTATTACGTGGCGGCCCATCAGCTTGATGGAGTCCATGATGCGGGTGTGTTCCAGCCTGCCGGGTTGGACGAAGCAGAGCACTTGGTCCACGCCCGCCTCTTGATACTTCTTCATAACCTCGATGATGGTGTCCGGGTTGCCCATGGCGAATGCCCCCGAGGCTAGATGGTCCTCCACTGTTTTGTCGGCCCGCTCGGTTTGGACGGCGTCGACGGCGAACTTGTAGGAGTCGGGCACCTGCCGGCCGGCCCATGGGGCGTACAAGTTCTCGGCCTGCTGCACGAACCACGCCCCTTCCGGGCCGCCAACCCGCTGTGCTTCCTCATCGTCTTCGGCGCAGTGGACGATGCACAGGGCGGCGACTTGGTTGTTCACGAAGGAACCCACGGGGTTGGCGTTCTTGACGGCCTCTCTGTAAACGGCGACCCGCTCTTCCATCTGGGCATAGCCGCCCAGGTTGAAGCACAACACACCAAGGCCCAACTCGCCCGCTTGGCGGAATGAGTCCGGCTGGCTACAGGCCACCCACATGGGCGGATGGGGTTGTTGCACCGGCTTGGGGATTACCGACCGCTCCGGATGTTGAAGAACTCCCCTTGGTGGGAGAAGGGGTCTTCGGTCCACATCTTGGGGATCATGCGATGGCTTCCCGCCACTGGGCTCGGGTCTCTTCCGGGTCAACCTCGAAGCCGTCCATCTCAATCAGAGTGGTGGAGCGCCCGGTGCCGAGGTCCATGCGGCCATCGCTCAAAATGTCCAGCACTGCGGCCCGCTCCGCCACCCTGACCGGGTGGTTGTACTGGCTCGGCAGCAACGCCACTGCGTGGCCGATGCGGATGCGCTTGGTCCGCTGGGAAATGGCGCCGTACAGCACTTCCGGCGCGGAACAGTGGGAAAACTCTCGCAGGAAGTGGTGTTCTACCGTCCAGAAGTAGTCGAAGCCCACCTCGTCGGCCAAGTCTACCTGCGCCAAAATCTGCTTGTACCGCTCCGCTTCAATTCCAGGGTAATGGGGTTCGGGAATCTGGATTTCATACATCAGTCCGAATTTCATGACGTCCTTGCTACCCTAATGTAGACTATGGTCAAGCGCATATTACCACAGTTGCCAGCTAGTCGTGGGCTGATTCGCCAGGCCAAGCCTGAAGGCATTGAGCATAGTAAAATCATCCCCGGATAATATCCACTAATTCCCACAGTTCTTCCCCAATCAGGCGGGAATCCATCGCCAGGACTTGGCTTCCCGCCTTCGCAGGGAAGGCGCATCGGGGACCTTCCTCCCCCGAAGAAACGCCTCCCCCCGCGTTCGCGGGGGTGTATAGTAGCTTGACACCGCCGGGGGCGGCTATAGAATTGGAGCCGTCGCCCCAGCCCGCCCTCAACAACCTGGGAAATGTAAGGAGTTTGTCGTGAGGGACTTGACCGACGCGGAAGTACAGGCCATGGGATACGCCGTTGGCTTGGAACTGGATGGACCGGAGTTGACGGAGGTAGCGCACAGCCTGAACGCCATGCTGGAAATGATGGACGCGCTGGACATACCCGGCGTCAACGCCGTCGAGCCCGTTCCCCTTATTCTGCCCGATATGGAGGTATGAGATGGAACAGGCTGATATACCCTTCCTTTCAGCAACGCAATTGGCCTCCTTGATCGAGGCACGGCAGGTCTCACCGGAGGAGGCTCTGCATGCTTACTTGGACCGCATCGAACAAGTCGGTCCCAAAGTCAATGCCTACATAACCGTATGCGCCGATGAGGCCGTGCAGCAGGCCCGCCAAGCCGGGCAGGAAATACAACAGGGCCGGTACCGCGGCCCCCTGCATGGGATTCCCGTTGCCGTAAAGGACCAAGTCCACACGACGGGTATTCTAACCACCGACGCCTCTAAGATAAGAGCGGACTTCATCCCGACCGAAGACGCAACCGTCGTAGCCAAGTTGAAGGAAGCCGGCGCGGTCATAATCGGAAAGACCAACATGAGCGAGTTCGCCATAGGTGATTCGTTCAGTTCCTTCAAAGGCCCGGCGCGCAACCCTTGGGACCTGTCGCGCGACCCCGGCACCTCCAGCACCGGATCGGGCGCGGCCACTGCCGCCCGGCTGTGCGCCACGTCTCTGGGAGAGGACACCGGAGGGTCGATTCGCGGCCCGGCATCCCTCTGCGGGCTGGTGGGGCTGCGTCCTACTTGGGGCCGGGTCAGCCGATTCGGGGCCGACGGGGCCTGCTGGTCCATCGACACCATTGGTCCTATATCCCGCACTGTGGAGGACTGCGCGGCCACCATTGGGGCCATCGCGGGTTACGATCCCAAGGACCCCTACACCCGGCAAGTACCGGTGCCCGATTACCGGCAAGCCCTGACCGGGGACATAAGGGGGTTGAAGGTTGGTTTGGTACAGGATTATCTGGATCCGGAAAAGTCCGGCGTGGACCCGCGAGTGCGAGACGCCGTAATCGCGGCGGCCGGGGTGTTAAGCGAGTTGGGCGCCGACGTGCGGGATGTTTCACTGCCTTTAAGCGTCAATTGCGGGGTTGCCATCCGGACCATTACTCACGTAGACAGGGTGAGCCTGCACCCGGAATGGCTTAGGGAGAGGCCTCAGGACTACCACCACAACACACGGGTGTCCTTCTCAACCGCGAACCTGATCCCGGCCCCGGTGTATTACAAAGCCCAGAAGGTACGGGCCATGGTTCGCCGGGAGGTACTGGGCGCACTGGAGGACGTGGACGTGCTAATCCAGCCGACATCCGCCGCACCGGCGGGGGTTATGTCGATGGACGGCACCGTAGCCAGTAAGCAGCAGGCAAAGCAGGCCCTGCACAGGGGCGGTTACACCGGTCCCTACAGCCTGACGGGCACGACCGCCATGTCGATACTGTGCGGGTTCAGTTCGGAAGGCGACGGAGGCCTCCCTCTGGCGCTGCAAATTGCGGGGCGGCCTTTCGATGAAGCCACTGTCCTACGCGTTGGGCACGCCTATGAACAAGCCACCCCTTGGCACAATCGTCTTCCGCCGATTTAGCGCAACTCCCGTATACGGATCCGGCGTCCAGTCTCAAAAAAGTCCCCTCTCCCGACAGGAGAGGGGACTTGCACATAAACGACCCCTGGAAGGGTTAAGGGATCAGTATGTCCGGGGTATTTCGCAGTTTGTCGGGTATTCGCACCGAGAAAGGATGCCTGGGCATGTAGTTAATTTGCGGGCGGCGCAGTTCCAACTTGGCGCACCACCGGCAAATGCCCATCCAGTGATGCCAACGCTTCAAGTGGCCGCACCAACAACGTTCGTCTTTGGTTGGATTTCCGGTAAGATCGTCACTCAACCCGGATGTGCTCCTTGCGCCAAAATCTTCAGGATGCACCGGCATTTGGTCCAGTGGGCCAACCCGTTTGAGGTTGAACGCCAAAGGTACACCAAGCCTAGCCTGCTCCTGTATCGCCCATAAAAGGCGGTGCAAGTATAACACCTGTTTGCCGGAAAGTGCCCGTGGTTGCGTCACAGCAGGATCGGCGGATTTACTGGAAGGATGACGGCGACGCCACCATTGCAATGTAGTCCTCCAAGTTCATGGCGGCCAAGGAAGTCACTTGCATGGTGCCACGAGACCCCAACTCCACCGAAACTCTCATTATAGTTGCGGTGTCCGGGGCTTCCACAATGTTGATGAAGTCGTAAGGCCCCAGGGTCGCGTATTGGGCCAGCACCTGTACGCCCATCAACTCTACTTCCCGATTTACCTCTTTTATCCTTGCCGGGCGTTCCTTGACCGTTCTGCGCCCCTCATCGGTCAGCGTACTTAACATAACATATAAACCCATGCTCCCTCCCAGATGTGTGTAATCTTGGCTCAACAAGCCGTATCACGGGTTGTGCAGGGCTGACAATCAAAGGGGGTTGGGAACCTGCCTGTTCTCGCCAGTCCGGGCTGGTCAGACCTCGAAAAAATTACCCGGGCTTGGACGACCTTCCCGCCGACGCGGCTCAGAGCGTTTTGCTGGGGTTAACCTTAGCATGGTACCACTCTGAGCCGTATGGTTCATCGACGTTTTTTGACCGGAATTCGTCTTTGCGCGGGTTCTTGGTCAGGGGAGAGATTGCCGGGTTAGCGGGAGCCTGCGTCAATAGTGAGTCTGATGGCCGATGGTTGCGGCTGTTACGGTGTCATGGGGCGTCTTTGAAAGGAGTAGTATTTAACCCCGGCGCAGGGCACCCCGTAGAACCAGTGAGCAACCTCCACGGCGACGGGCGCCGCATCCTCGGGGTCCATCTCCACTTGTACGGCCACTGGGGCGGCATCCTCAACCTTGGTCATAATCTGTTCCAGAAACTCGAGTGCAATGGGCGGCGATTCCAACAGTACCATTTCATACCTCGCTGTCTGCTGGCTATGGGTTCCGAAAGTCGCCCGTCAACGTCCCTGGGTCTGACATGTAATCTGAAAGGCGACGGGACTACCGGGCCACCAATTCCCTGACAGGTCTTACAACCCTGACCTGGTGCGGGACCAATTCCTTCACCTTCTCGCAGACGCTCCCCTTGATGAGCTTGGCCAGCCCCCGGCGGTCGTGGGTGGACATGGCGATGACGTCCACGTCCTCCCGAATTGCGGTCTCCCGGATGCCTGCTGCGACTGAGCTTGCCACCACTACCTCGGGACGCCAATCACCAGGACCGCGGTTCATGCGGTTTGCGAAATAGCTCAAAAATCCCAAGGCGCGGGACCGTTCCGTGTTCTCCATTTCCTGTGCCGACATGTACCCAAGCCCCGACATCCTGGCGTTCTGCGGGGGAATGACATGCAACAGAATCCCCTCCCCATCAGGCGCCATCATCTCTTTGGCAACTCTGAGCGCACGTTCGGTGGCATCGAAAGAGCGGTCCAATGGCACGAGTATCTTGTCGCAACGCTTGGCCGACGCATCGCCTTGTTCCGTCCAGTGGAACCATTCTCCAATGGAATAATCTATAAGGTTGAAGTCATTGTCGAAATCTCTGTACATAACAGCCCCTCCTCCCGTATTGGTTGTTGACCAAGGACAGTGTTACCGGTGTTTTCACCCCCGCCTGCGCGAGGGCAGGGCCTACGCAGCCATTGCCCTGACCATTTGAGCCACAGCTGCGGGGGACGGATCTCCGCCTCCACGAACCGCGCGGTGTATCGCCGGAAGCAGGTCCGCGGCCATGTTGGACTTGGACACGAAGCAGTCTGCGCCGATGGCAAGAGAAGCGTCCCTGTAGGTGGCCGAGTCTATGAGCGCCAGAACCACGATCCCCACTTGCGGCAACACGGTCCGTATACGTGGAATGACGCCAAGCCCTTGCAAGTTGGAGTTGTACGGGTCGATGACGATCACTGCCGGACAAAAGTCTCGTGCACCCACCAAGGCCGCCTCCATCCTGGCGGCGGTGCGAAGGGTGACGAAGCCGGATTGGCGTTGAAGAAACGCCGTTGCCGCCCGCAGGAACACGGGGTTCTCGTCTATGAGCAATACCCGCAACGCTTGCTTGTTGTTGGCGGCGACGTTATTTGGCGTCATGGCGTTACCTTCCCACCCATGTTTTACAATACATAATATGCAGTCGACATAAGAGGAAAACTATGGGGGCTTTCCCTACTTTGGGGGTAATAAATGCCCCATTCTGGTGGGTCTATGCCCGGCGGCGTGGCATCCGGACTGCTGTTTAACGGGACGATATACAAGCCTTGGCGGCACCCTGTCGCAAAAAAGAAGCTGGACACAACCTTGCGGCTGTGCCCAGCTATCATCCAACGGCGCCATCTACTTACCTGTCTTGGCCGGAGTCACCTTCTCGCTCTTGGCGTCAATCCGCTTGTAAGACGATGCCGGTGAACTTCCTGGAAACTCTGCTATGGAGTATTTCCAATAGTGGCGCCGTTGTTTTGGTGATGGCCTCCACCGACCTGAGCCCCGTCGGCTCACTCACCCCGTAGCCCCATCAGTGGAGGCCCAAACAATTCTCGTTGCGTCTGAAATCCCTCACCATCAACCTGCTCCTTTTCCCAATTTTCGTGGAATACAGAGCCTCGAAACTGATGGCGCCCCCACCGGCCCTTGCACCTGCCTTGTTCAGTTACTCAGGCCGGACCGATGGGGGCCCAAGTAGGGAATTTCCAGTTGTGAAGCCACTCAAAGTCTCGGATCATTGCGGTCTCCTCCGTCTTGTTCTCTACAAGTGAGGTTCACCCTCCGTGTGTATATGATGAGGCCAAATGGGGAGGCAAGTAATGGGGAAACACCCTACTATCGGGGATAAAAACACCCCATAATCCGCTGAGGAGACTGGCCAATAGCTGGGCTGCTAGTAGTCAGTCATGTTAGGAATCGAAGGGATAGAGGCGGTGTAATTTGGTTCGGGCATCCTGGGTGTTGAACCGCCAGTTGATGGTGGTTCGGGCGGCGTTTCGCTCCTGCGCCGAGGCCCCGACTTCCCGTTGGAGCGATTCCTCGTCGGGGAGCCGCTGCCTCAGGCAGGAACGGGACAGTACGCTGAACTCGATCTCCGCCCCCGGCCTCCGCCGGGGCAGGCTATGTTCAGCCAACTGCCGTGCTTCGGCGTGTAGTGGAACTCCAGCCGTTTGGCAATCCGCCGCGCCTCGGCTGCCGGGAAGGTCTCGTACAGCGACGCCACGCGGTGAGTGTTCAGGTTGTCCAATACCACCCGCACCACCGCTATCTCCGGGTAGGCTTCATCCACCAGCCAGCGCATCTGCTGGGCGAAGTCCTGCATCGTGCGCCGTTCAGTAATCGCCACGTGGCGCCAACCGGCCAACGGTTCACAGGCCAAGAACAGATTGCGGGTGCCTTCTCGGCGGTACTCGTAGTCCTGCCGCAGGGGGTGTCCCGGCTGGGCCGGCAGCGCCGGCTGGGTCTCGGCCAGCAACTGGGTGGAGGTCTCGTCAAAGCAGACCACCGGCCGCTTTGGGTCATAGGGCTCGGCGTACAGGTCCAGCACTTCCTCCATGTGGGCCACGAAGTCGGCGCTCACCTTGGGGATGCACCACTCTTTCTTCTGCCACGGCTTGAGAGCGTTTTTTTGAGCCGCTGGCGCACCGTCTCGTGGGACAAGGATGACGCCAACCCCAACTCCACCACCTTCCCAGCCAGCAAGCGCAGGGTCCAATGGGCATGTCCTTCCGGCGCTGGGCTACAGGCCAGGGCGATCAGGTGGGCTTCGCCCCGGTCCTCCAGCTTCCGGTACCGGTTCGCTTGGACCCGGTCTTGCAGCGCCCCAGCTAATCCAGCTTCGGCAAAGCGGCGCTTGATGCGGAACACCGTGCCCTCCGCCACGTCCAGTGCCTCGGCAACCCGGGGCGCGGCCCAACCAGCGTCGGTCTTGAGCAGTATCCGAGCCCGAGTAGTCACCCGAGCGGTACTTTTACCCGCTCGTACCAAGTGTTCCAGTTGGTTCCGCTGCTCCGGCGTCAACCGGACTCCGTACTTTTCCCTAACCATACCACCACCTCACTTCAACCCAGTCTGTTGCTCAGAATAGCGCCTTGATTCAGACTCTTTAAACTACCATCAAAAACAGATTTGACTGACTACTAGTAGTCAGTCATGTTAGGAATCGAAGGGATAGAGGCGGTGTAATTTGGTTCGGGCATCCTGGGTGTTGAACCGCCAGTTGATGGTGACCCGCGCCTCGTTTCGCTCCTGCGCCGAGGCCCCGACTTCCCGTTGGAGCGATTCCTCGTCGGGGAGCCGCTGCCTCAGGCAGGAACGGGACAGTACGCTGAACTCGATCTCCGCCCCCGGCCTCCGCCGGGGCAGGCTATGTTCAGCCAACTGCCGTGCTTCGGCGTGTAGTGGAACTCCAGCCGTTTGGCAATCCGCCGCGCCTCGGCTGCCGGGAAGGTCTCGTACAGCGACGCCACGCGGTGAGTGTTCAGGTTGTCCAATACCACCCGCACCACCGCTATCTCCGGGTAGGCTTCATCCACCAGCCAGCGCATCTGCTGGGCGAAGTCCTGCATCGTGCGCCGTTCAGTAATCGCCACGTGGCGCCAACCGGCCAACGGTTCACAGGCCAGGAACAGATTGCGGGTGCCTTCTCGGCGGTACTCGTAGTCCTGCCGCAGGGGGTGTCCCGGCTGGGCCGGCAGCGCCGGCTGGGTCTCGGCCAGCAACTGGGTGGAGGTCTCGTCAAAGCAGACCACCGGCCGCTTTGGGTCATAGGGCTCGGCGTACAGGTCCAGCACTTCCTCCATGTGGGCCACGAAGTCGGCGCTCACCTTGGGGATGCACCACTCTTTCTTCTGCCACGGCTTGAGAGCGTTTTTTTGAGCCGCTGGCGCACCGTCTCGTGGGACAAGGATGACGCCAACCCCAACTCCACCACCTTCCCAGCCAGCAAGCGCAGGGTCCAATGGGCATGTCCTTCCGGCGCTGGGCTACAGGCCAGGGCGATCAGGTGGGCTTCGCCCCGGTCCTCCAGCTTCCGGTACCGGTTCGCTTGGACCCGGTCTTGCAGCGCCCCAGCTAATCCAGCTTCGGCAAAGCGGCGCTTGATGCGGAACACCGTGCCCTCCGCCACGTCCAGTGCCTCGGCAACCCGGGGCGCGGCCCAACCAGCGTCGGTCTTGAGCAGTATCCGAGCCCGAGTAGTCACCCGAGCGGTACTTTTACCCGCTCGTACCAAGTGTTCCAGTTGGTTCCGCTGCTCCGGCGTCAACCGGACTCCGTACTTTTCCCTAACCATACCACCACCTCACTTCAACCCAGTCTGTTGCTCAGAATAGCGCCTTGATTCAGACTCTTTAAACTACCATCAAAAACAGATTTGACTGACTACTAGTTCAGGTAGTTTGCCTCCACCGGCGAACAGGGTTGCCTCCAATTTGGGGAGAAGAAGTTGTGGAACTGACAGAGCTGATTGAACGCGCCCCATGGCGCGAGGCAGTTACTTACCGGGACACTTGGCCTCATGAATACGTCCTCACCTGTAAAGACAATTGCGCTGAACTGCTATCCCGAATAGTGGAACGCTGGAAGGCAGGGGAGGGCGTGAGCGGCCGCTTTTTTCGCATGGAAAACACTTACTTGTTCGTGGGGGACTACAAATATTGGATCATGACGCCCTACGAAGAGTTCGACTTGGAAGAGGCGAAAGTGGATGATTACGTCCTGAACCGCGCTCGCCTCTACCGGGACCGGCGTGACTTTGCAATTCAACCCGGTGACACCGGCAAGCCAGGGGACTACCCTGCGACGCCGGCTCGGGAGTGGTAGCAACCACTGTGGGATGTACTGGTCAGGCAGGACTACCTTCCAGTTTTCAGGCCCTCCAACCCGTACTATCATAAAAATCAGAGGTAGATGCTGGTCATGACTCAACACGATACTTTGCTGGCCCATTTGGCGCTCAGAATTGCCGGCGGCCCTGAGAACGCGGCGGTGGAAGCGCTTGTATACATCCTCAAACGGTCCAACTCCGCTGCGTCCTTTTTCAATAGACTGATAGCAGATTCCGTTAGGGCACCAGTGGAAGATTGCAAAGAATTTCAGGCTCAAGTGGTCGCAGACGACAATTCGCGTCCCGACTTTGTGGGTTATGACAAAGACGGTGAGAACCGAGTGATCGGTGAGGCCAAGTTCGGGGCCAAGCTACTACCCGGCCAGGGCTTAAGCTACTTGGGCCAATTGTCAGGTTCCGGCAATGCGGTCCTGCTGTTTGTGGTCCCGGATGCGAGGATCGACTACTTGTGGGGGGAAGTAGGGCGTGACATTACACAGGGCGAAGAGCAAATAGAGCTCGAACCGATCGATCGTTCCAACCGGACCAGAAGCGCCCAGGTGAAGGGCACCAGCGGATATCTGGTGATGGTCAGTTGGCGTGATCTGCTAAAGGGGATGCACGACCATGCCGCCGGCGAGCCAGGCATACAGGAAAACATCCGGCAGTTGCAGGGTTTGGCCGAACGAATGGATTCCGAAGAATTCCTTCCTCTGCGCCAGGATGAACTCAGCCCGCACCTCGCCCGCCGGATGCATGACTTGGGCCAAATTTACGAAAAAGTGGTCAGCACACTCAGCCAAAAGGAGTGGGCCAACTACATCAGCAGTAGGAATACCGCACAACCCCCGACGGGCTATGGAAGGGCTCTGGAGCTATCTGAGTATAGCGTCTGGTTTGGCGTTTACTTTGATCTCTGGGCCAGAGGCGACTGCGAGGATACACCTTTTTGGGTCCAATTTTATGGATGGGAGCGGCCTAAGTTGAACCAGGTAACCAGGACTTTGGGCCTTCAACTATCCGATAATGAATATGTCCCAGTGCACCTGAAGACAGGCGTCGAGATTCAGGTAGTAGTCTATGACATCGTTGCTCAACTGAAGATAATCGCTGACGCAATCGCGAGCGACATTTAAGATGTTTGGCGGAGACTTTCCAGTCCTGCAGCTGCTCCAACACTCCCGGTAGTCCCCCCCATCGATTCGCTATATAATAGCCGGACTAAATAGAAATTCATCCAGGTTTAGAGGGAGTGGTTATGAGCATCGCCATCGGTTACGTGCCCGGAGCATTCGGCCAAGGGGGCGATGACCCCGGGTTTTTGAAGGAACTGGTGGGCCTGGGTGACAGCTACGGGTACGATTCCATCTGGCTGAGCGACCGGATCGTCAGCGACCGGTTCAGCTTGGAGCCAATGATCGCCCTGTCGATGGTGGCGGCCTACTCCGACAAGATGAAGTTCGGCACCAGCGTACTGGCCATGCCACTGCGCAACCCGGTGGTGCTGGCCAAGCAGATAGCCACCTTGGACTACCTGTCCCAAGGAAGGTTCTTCCCCGCCGTGGGGCTGGGGCAGGAAGAGCCCGAGGAATACGAGGCCTGCGGAGTGTCCCAGGAAGCCCGCGGCCCCCGCACCGACGAAGCCATCCGGTTGATGCGCCGGTTGTGGGAGGAAGAGAACGTTACTCACGAAGGCGCTTTCTACACCTGCCACAACGTCACCATCACTCCCAAGCCCTTCCTGAAGCCGTCTACCCCGGTCTGGATCGGGGGACGCAGCCCCGCCGCGGCAAGAAGAGTCGGGCGCGTGGGCGACGGCTGGCTGGTTTCCAGCGTCACTCCCGCTGAAATCCAGGAAGGAAGGGACATCGTCTTCAGCACCGCCGCCGAGTTCGGAAGGGAAATCGAGGAAGACCACATCGGCGTGCTGTTGGGCTACTATGTGGCCGACGATACCGAGGAAGCGGTTGCGACGTCTTACGACTACATTACCCGGCACCGGCCCGACGCCCACTTCACTGAATATAGCGCCGTCGGCACCACTGAGCAGGTCTCCCAGACTATCCAGAGCTACATCGACGCCGGGGCGCAGAAGTTCGTGGTGCGGCCCCTGTGCCCCGCTGGCGAGACCATCAGCCAACTGGAGATAATGGGGACTAAAATCCTGCCCAAGTTCGTGAAATAAAGAGGCCGGTCTTAGCCGGAGGATTCCCCCCGCAACCCCTTCTCTACCGCTATGAGCTTGTCGAGCCGCCGTTGGAACCTTGGCTCCGGAATGAAGCTGGCTGAAAGGAAGGCGGCCAGGATTTCTTTCGACAACTCTATGCCGATTACCCGCCCACCCAAGCACACCACGTTCATCTGATCGTGCTCGACGCCTTGGTGGGCAGTGTAGGTGTCGTGGCACAGGCACGCCCGTACCCCGGGCACCTTGTTTGCGGTGATTGACGCGCCTACCCCGCTTCCACAAACGACGATGCCTCGCTCGAACCTGCCCGACTGCACCGCTTCGGCCACCGCCGCCGCAAAGTCGGGGTAGTCATCATCGGGGTCCATTTCGTGGGCGCCAAGGTCCACGACCTCATGGCCCAGCGACCGGAGCCATGGTACCAGTTGTTCTTTCAGTTCGAATCCGGCATGGTCGGCGCCGATGGCAAGTTCCACTTCCAGCATCTCCGTTAAAGCAAAGTTGGTGGTTTGGATAGCCAGTCCATATTACCATGACTCGGAAAGGCGGGAGGATCCCACACTGATTTAGACGAGTGTCAGCGGACGGTTGACACGCCGGAAGTCACCTCCGTAATCTTTTATCAACGGAAAAAGAGAGACGCGGGCGGCCAAGCCGCCGTCCGCATTTGCTTGAGGGACAGACCCCAACGCGGGTCTGTCCCTTTTTCGTTGGAGCAAATAGCAAAATGGAGGTGATAGGTTGACCAACACCGATCTGGGACTGTGGGGCCGGGACCGGCTCCTGGAAGCGTTGGACAATGCTTACAGCAGGGGCTTGAGCGATGCTCCCCTGCTGCACAAGTGGACGAAAAGTGACGTAACCGCCGCCGCTGATGACCGCGACCAGCCCATGTCGTTCATTATTTCCACCGACGACGTGGACCGCCACGGCGATGTCATTGTCGCCGGGGGATGGCATCTTGACTCGTACTTGGCTAATCCGGTGTTTCTGTGGGCCCACGACTACGCCCGGCCTGTGATAGGCCGCGCCGCGGAAGTCTGGAGGGAACCCCACCGGCTGCTGGCTCGAATGAAGTTCGCTCCCACCGAGTTCGCCTAGGAAGTGGCCCTGTTGTACCGGTCCGGCTATCAACGGGGAGTTTCGGTGGGATTTAAGCCGCTGAGCTATGAAGAGCGGCGCAACGACAAGACCGGGGCCTTTCTGGGAATCCGCTTTCTGGAGCAGGAGTTGCTGGAAACCAGCGCAGTGCCCGTGCCAGCCAACAGCCACGCTTTGAGAAAGGCTTTGGACCAAGCCCCCAGGTTGGGAGAGTACCTGAGACAGACCGTCCCACTAGAGTCGACGGTGGATGAGGTGGTAAGGGCGCTGCGCGATTCAATACGTCCGTCTTAACAGAAGGGCCGCAGAGAACTGTAGAGAATCCTGATTCGGACCATTATACGCAAGGAGGACAACATGACCATCGGAGCACAAGATTTGGACCTTATCAAACGGGAAGTAGCATCCGTGCGGGAGTACTACCAATCGCGCATGGACGCCGATATACCTCCGTTGAAGGAGGAGTTGGACCGCATCGCCGCCCAGTTGAGCAAGGCCCAGGACGCTTGGCGGGATGGCGAAAAGCGGGCCATCCTGGCCAAGGTTTCCGGCGGAGACCGCCCGCGGGTTGCCTTTGGCAAGTATGAAGGGTTGGATGTGCTGGACGTGGCCTGCATCCGCAGCCTGCTGAACGCTCAACTCAGGGACCCGTCCGGGCTCCATCCCCGGATGCTGGAAGACTGGCAGGCCAACATCAAGGCGGCGATGGACTCCACCACCGCCGGCGCAGGAGATGAACTGGTCGATACCCAGGAGGCCCGTGCCCTTTGGGACGACGTGAATCTTGAGACCTCCATCGCCCCCCTGTTCAACACGGTGCAAATGCCCAGCAACCCGTTCCAGATTCCCCTCCAGTTGGGCGACGTGAACTGGTACCCCGGCACCGAGAACGTTGCCGCAAGGGGCTCCGCTTTGACCACCGCCCGGCAGACTTTGACCGCTTACGAACTGGTGGCCGAGGTGCCTTGGTCCTACGACTTGGACGAGGACGGCGTCATCGCCATGATGGAGGAGTTGCGGCGCAGTCTCCTGCGCAACGCCCGCGAGGTCATCGACGATGTGCTGTTGAACTCTGACATTACCAGGACGAACAACATCAACGCCGACGGCGCCACAATCTCCCCCACCGACGCTGGAAAGGCCCAATGGCTGTTGGGGTTCGACGGCATCCTCCACCTGCCCTTGGTGGACAACAGTGGCCAAGCCAACAACCACCAAGCCGCGGTGTCCGACGACATGTTCAACGAGGTGAGGGCCAAGCTTGGCAAGTACGGTGTCCGCCCTTCGGAAGTGGCGTACATCTGCGACATCAACACCTACATCCGCGCCCTCTCCATAGGCAACTTCCGGACCCTGGACAAGTTCGGACCCCAAGCCACCGTCCTGACCGGCCAGTTGGGGGCTGTTGAGGGTGTCTCGGT
The DNA here is from genome assembly GCA_030341885.1 of Geodia barretti. Lineage (NCBI taxonomy): Eukaryota > Metazoa > Porifera > Demospongiae > Tetractinellida > Geodiidae > Geodia > Geodia barretti. The sequence goes on from CASHTH010002120.1 coordinate 13,981, forward strand.
AATAGTCTCCGAGCAGATGAGACCGGCCGACGCCGACGGCAAAGTGACCGATAGCGGAAACACGGCTACCACCGGACGGCTGCTCATTCTGAACCGCACCCAGTGGCTGGTTGGGTTCAAGCGCGAGTTGGCCATAGAAACGGTGCGGGACCCACAGAAACGCCAGAACATTATGGTCGTCAGCTTCCGCATCGCCCTCCAGGAACGCAGCGGCAATAGGTCGTCCGCCACTCATACCGCCTTGCAATACAACATCACCGGAGTCTAAGCCCCGCTTGTTCACCGCTGGGAACGGCGAGTTTTCAGGACTTTTCCGTACATCAACAGAAAGCTCCGCGAAATCCACCTCCCGCGGTGCCTTACCCCGAATCCACCATCCAACGATGAACCGATGGG
>CASHTH010002122.1:0-49114 GCA_030341885.1 Geodia barretti
GGTCAAGCCCTACGATGCCTATGACCAGGTCGACTTTGACGTCCCCATCGGGAGACATGGAGACTGCTATGACAGGTACAATACATATAATACATGTTAATTGCTGTGGTCATATAGAGACGGGAACTTTTTGACATTCAGGTCCATTTCCAAGCCATGCTATATACAAGCTATAATATGCACATAGGTCAAAATGATCTCCTATCTATGTATGTATGGTCATCAAAACGATCAGATTAACAAGTTATGTGACAACAGTGGCAGCTGAATCAAGGTTCTTCAGATAATTTGTTAGGCTGATTAGCTATTTTCCTAGAACTGGGAGTTAAGAACTCAAACATTATTGGCAGTGTAAAAATGTCAGGTGTAGATGTTGTTTGGTTGCCAAAGCACAGGGGGAGGAAACACCAGGTTTTAGCATTCTGTAGTGTCCTGATATGGGTATGCAATCCATATTCAAAGAATCACCTATAATTATGTATGTGGCATGTAATGTAGTTCTGGTAGAAATGTGCCAGTAGAAATGTGCCAGTAGTGTGCCAGATTCTTCTTTTCCACATCCATCCTCCGTGGGCAAGGTCTGTAGATGAGACCGTAGGAATGTTTTTACCTGTATATACATTGATGTTTTTCAGAAGCTAGCAAGGGTCACAGTATTTGGCAAAATGCCTCTTTGGTCTGTGTGAGCCATTTATGTAATAGTTACATGTACATGTAATGCCACTCTGTCTGTGTGTCTGGCTGCCTTATCTGTCTGTCTGTGTGGCTGGCAGGTACCTGATAAGAGTGGAGGAGATGAGACAGAGTCTCAGAATCATTCACCAGTGTCTCAACAAGATGCCCGAGGGAGAGGTTCGGGTGGACGACGCCAAGATCATGCCACCTCGCCGAGCTGAAATGAAGGTCCCAATGTCTAACAACAATGCCTTCTATGCTCCCTTACAACCGCCCTTACATTCAGGAACTAGTGCTTTCCCCACACTCGTGTTCTCTTGTCTCGTGACTACTGTACGCTTCTGTCTTTTGTTGTGATGCTAATTTCCAGAGCACACACGTTAAAGCTCTTTCATGTATGCGACTGCTGTTATATAGAATTCAATGGAGGCACTGATCCACCATTTCAAGTTGTTTACCGAGGGTTTCCAGGTCCCTCCTGGAGCAACCTATACTGCCATTGAGGCTCCAAAGGTGTGTGGTGAGTTCACTCTTCTGACGTCCACTTCTTCTCTGAGAGGACTCAGTCATGAGCTCGTGTCCCATGCTGTGTGTAATTGATGTGCGGTGTACATAGTGTGCAGTCCCTCCTGAGAATGGTAAAGAATTGCCACATCCCGTCTCCTCCTTCCACATTCCTAGAGTTGTATAGTGTCCTAATGGTGGTGCCACCTAGGAAACAACTTTAGTAGTCATAGGAATGGTATGCCCCTGTTTGTGTAACTGCCTATGGCTTGAGATGAAGAACATGGCGTACCTTGCACACAGTGAATTTATGGAGAGAAGATGGTTGTTTCTCTCTACAAGTGGTCCCTGCCCACAGAGTGGCAGTGGATGGTTCCCATACCACCATGCTATACTGTGGAGGATGGCCCAATAGCAATGTGTGCCATTCATGCTATTGTGTTCTGTTTGTGTTCTTTCTCTCTCAGGGTGAGTTTGGAGTTTACCTGGTGGCAGATGGGAGCAGCAAGCCCTACCGCTGTAAAATCAAGGCCCCCGGATTCCTACATCTGGTGAGTACATGGATGTATAGTGTATGTATGTTGTAACTCGATGCATAGGCAGATTCACATTTTCTTGGTTTTGCTGTGAATTTTGTTGCGTGTTTTATTTGGCTCCAGGCTGCTCTGGATTTCATGAGCCGTGGTCACATGCTGGCTGACGTGGTGGCACTCATAGGTGAACAATGAATAGAACTCACATCCCTCTAATGGTGTCATTGGTTTTCACCTCCCTCAACATACAGGCACCCAGGACATTGTGTTTGGTGAAGTAGATCGATGAACTGCCAGCTCTGTGTTTGTGTTTCACTTAGTATGTATGTTTGGTTGTTTGTTACGAAGTGATAACACGTGTATAAAACCGACGCTTACGGCCCTGGGCAGTGGTGGAATTAATTTTATGTAGAGCAGAATGAGCGCGAACATTGGAGGTGGTCATGGAAGGATCTGGGAGTTAGCAAGTCTCACTAGGTCTGCGACGCCTCGTCGGTTCTCTCGGGACATGGACAGGAACGGGACGACTGGGGGCGTTGTCTGTCCCAACACGTTCGTGCCTCAGTATGCGGTTGACTCGGAGTACCTGAAGTCCCTCCTGGTAGTACAGCTCCATCCGGGCGAACTAACTGAGCTCGTCGTCTCTCCCTCCTCCTTCGTTGCAGAGGAATGCTCCGAGGAGCGTCGTCTGACCAACGACAGCGGGATCCAGAGCCCCGATAGGGAGATCTCGTCCTCTCCTCCCAAACCGGCTGAAACGACGCCCGACTTCTTCCAAGAGTGCGAGCGGGAGCTCCTCAAATTGTTTCAGTTCCTTGAGGGTCATCTGACATCGGTGGAGAGGGACCTGGATACCCTGGCCATGGCACCCATCAAACGAAGCAGGAGCAAGAGCACCGGGGATTCGTGCACGGAGGAAGACGAGGAAGAAGCAGGGGAGACCACCCCTCTTGCCGGCCAGATCCAGGTGGGGCCTACCGCCGCCACCCTATTCGTGAGACTCCAGCAGACGCTGTACAGCCTGAAGGAGAGTATAACAGACAATTTCAGTCACCTGGACGAGCTGGTGGAGATGCATGATGACGGCACCACCTCCCAGCAAGGCAGGCAGTTCTTGGACAGATACTCCCCCACCAAGATCAATCTGGAACGCAGAATCGACTCCGATCTAGACAAAGTCCATATAGAGCTAATAGACCGTGGTTGGTTGGACGTGTCTTCGGATCAGGAGACAGAGTCACAAGTCACAGCAGAAGTAAGAAGTTATCGACCTGGCTGCCTGACACTGCTGCATGTGCTGCTGTTTGTGATGGTGTGGTGTGCCCTTAGTTTCATGTATTACTACTCAGAGCAGCACCCGACATGGGCTGTTGCCCTACGTCTACTTCGCAGCCCCTTCCTAATCGTTCTTTTCTTCTATTTCTACGGGATCAACATCAAAGTTTGGGCCAACAACTACATTGACTATGTTGGGATATTTGGATTTCCATGGCGGGGTATCCCGACGGCCAAGTTTGCATGGAAGGTGGCTGGGATGTTTTGTATAGTGTTCACGGCCATTCTGGGCACCCTACTCTTCCTCAGTATACTTCGGAGGGACGTCCCTGTGAAATTGGCGGCCACGATTATGTGGATCCTACTACTAATGTTCCTGCTCAACCCGAGGAACCAGTTTCTACGCAAAGGACGGTTCATGTTCATACTGGTGGTGGTCCGGATTCTCATAGCTCCGTTTCACACGGTCTACTTTGGAGACTTTTGGTTTGCCGACCAGCTCAACAGTCTGGTGGGGATCCTCCTGGACATGCAGTACTATGTCTGTTTCATGGCGTCTGATTCATGGTCCGACCCTCCCAATAAGGCCATCTGCACGACCAGTTCAAACGGCATCCGTCCCATTGTGTCGTCACTCCCTGCACTCTGGCGATTCATGCAGTGTCTGCGTAGTTTCTATGACGAGCGGAAATTCAGATACTTGGTGAATGCTGTCAAGTACTTCACGACGTTCCCCGTCATTGTATTTGCAACTCTGTTCTCTGCACGGGTGTCGACAGCATTCAGCCTCGAAGCACTCGACGTGGAAAATGTGGACTGGATCATCATTCTATGGGGTATTTCTGCCTTTGTCCATGCTCTTTACACATTTTTCTGGGACGTATACTGTGACTGGGGACTGTTCCAGCTACAACACTGCACCCTCCTTCGACCTAAACGTCTCTATAGCTGGAAGAGTTTCTACTATGTTGCTATTGTGGTAGACTTGATCCTGAGGTTCTCCTGGACACTCAAACTGACGCTGGCCCTAGCGTGGCACGTCGACTCTGATGTCATCTACACTGCCTTGGTGGCTGGGGAAATGTTCCGCCGTTTCATGTGGAACTTCTTTAGAGTGGAATACCAGCAAACGTTAACTCCATAGGAGTTTTTTTTGTCAGTTTTGTGCAGTTACAGGACCTGTTCATGTGTGTGCGTTGCAACTGTGTATGCACCTACCTAAATACCTAGCTAGCTAGCTAGCTAGCTGTGTACAAAGTGTGCGATCGACCCATGACTGCGCATGCGTGTAATCGCCCTTGAAAAGGGCGGAGCTGGCTCCGTAGATCGACGTTTACCGCTCGTCGCGATGCCAGTGATCAAGCCACAGAATATCTCGACATTCAGCAGCGAGGATTCCAACCATCCTGCACGCAATCTACTAAGCTCTGACACGTACCGCAAATGGAAATGTGCGACTGGCGGAGAGAAACAAGCCGTTGTCGTATTTGAGGTGGGCTCTATTTAGGAAGATCCTTTAGCCCATGGCATTTTGCTTTTACAGTTGCGGACACCAGTGCAAATTCGTAGTGTGGATATTGGTAAGTGATATCTTTTACTGCGGGGGGTATTATTGATCATCACACACAGGCAATGAAGGAAGTGCATTCGTGGAGGTGTTGGTAGCACGCTCCTCAGCTGCTGATGACTACAAGGTACATACACGTGTAATGTTGGCATAACCATGCTCATAGAGGAGTAGAGTGTCTCCCAGTGTAGCGTTTGTTATTACTGATACCCGTTGGACATTGTGGTATATAGTCAGGCTCAAGAGAATTACTTTTGAGCTTATCTTGGTTGTTTAAAATCAGCAGTACAAAAGCATTCACTCACAAGTTTAGTTGATGTGTATGGAAAACTGATACGATTCTGTACAACCAAGAAATGACTCTTTCCTAAGAGTGCGGTCTAGGCACAACACTACTAGGGACTGTATTGTGCACTATTACATAGGTGTTGCTGATGGCCTCTTCTTTCATGACCCCTTCTGATAGCAAGACCTGGAGGAACACGAACAGAGTTCGCATGTTTGGTGAGTTCATTCCTGACCTCCCTCTGTGTCTGTCTATCTTTGTGTGCCCGGAGAGGTGTAGATTAAAGGGGGTGTGTCAGTACACAAAACGTTTATAAACGTTACTAAAGATAGAACTAAACAATAGGGCCCAGTGCAAGAATCCAAGTGTCTATTTTCAGTAACAGTTTCTAAATTTAGCTCTTGCATACTGCCACATTCCCCCCTTTAACTCTGCAGGGCCAGACAAACTGTCAAAGGGAGTGGTGGAGCAGAAGTGGGACAGGGTTAAGATTGTCTGCACCCAACCTTACAACAAGGTCAGGTAACTCCTCCCTCCCTTCTCCCCCGCCCTGGTGCACGCCAACCAAAGAGACTTCCAATGTGTAGTAGTACATGAGTGCATAGCCCCGCCCCGTCCACTTGCAGCGAGTCCAATGCATTTTTAGTGAGCAAACGCAAGCTAGTCATAGAGTGTGACTCCCTGGCATGTGTATGCATTGTCAAGTGGCAGTGGCGGAGGCACCGATCATAAATTGCAACAGGCGATCCGTACAACTAGATAGGCTCGGTTCACTTTTCAGGCAGGAGGATTAGTTCTCCAAGTTGGAGAATTTGAGAACGCACCATAATAATATGTATATTACCCATAATGCTTGAGACAGCAAGTATACATGATACTGTCACCAATAATTAACTCCCTCTCTCATCTCCCACCACAGAAGGAGCAGTATGGTCTGTCTTTCCTGACCCTCCACTCTCCTCCTGATGACTCTTCAGGCACGGGAGACGAGGAGAAGACCACACCCAAAACCACACCCACCAAACCCAAATTGGGAGCCTTCTCGTTGAAAGAGGAGCCAAAAGCGTTACCAACTGGTAAAACTACAAACCTATGTCCGTGTTTTGATCAGAATTGATGTAACCTTAGTATAACTTTTTGAACTGTCCTGCACGGCTGGCAGGCTTATACTGTTCTGATGGCAGTCGAGGTTTTCCTGATCCATAGCTTCATTATACACTAAACTCCTGTCAAAGCACTCTTTATCTTGTATACTACAGAAGATTTTTGTTGAGCAATGGTCCTATTGACTTAACAGCATCCAGTAGTTCCATTAGTGCTCTCACTATGCATTCCCTGTAACATGTTCCACAACTTTCTCTTTGTCAAAACTGTTTAGCGAGTTATGCACACTCGTAGATAGAGAAAGCTGCATGGTGATGAGAGAGAATACTTACAGTACACAGTAATGTGTGATCTTTCATTATTGCAGGCTCCCTGTTCTACAAGAAGGAGGGCAGCAGTTCGCAGGGGTCAGGAGTGAGTGCCGCAGCCCAGGCTCGTAGCGCCACTGCTGCTGCCCTCCAGAATAGCCCCTCCCCTAGCCCCGCCCCTATCAGGGAGAAGAGGAGGAGGGAGGGTCATGGGAGGAGGGAAGAGGAGGGAGAAAAAGACGGGAAGAAAGTGAGTCAAACGATACTTGTTGACTCCATTCGGTGTTTGTCGATGATGTTCATTGCAGAAGCCTGCCGGAGAACAAAACAAAACCAAAGGTACACTATATACTGTATACACACAGAGGAAACCCCTTTCATATTTCCTTAATTAACTGAAGTTATGTCCGTACATTCAAGTATTATGTAATTTCGTCGTGAGTGATAGGCAGAGTGTACTAGGTAAAAACTTCTAGAGACAAGAGGTATATAGACAACTGGAGGCTATGGCAGCGGATGCATGCAGGGATTTCCACAAAAAACACATGAAGCAACATGCACCAAGTTTACCACCCTGAAGGTTGTACATTTTTCTGAGGAGTGTGTAGGTGTGTGCCACCTAGGAATTTGCTAGTTAGCTCAAGCCGCGTTCATGTTCATTTCTCGATGCAACCTGTGCAAAGAGCTCTTCTTGAAGAAAAGTTCAGAATGTGGATCAGTACAGTTGCGGTACCTACTCAGATTGGGACTTGATAAGTATCTCACAAATTAGTTCTGATCACCTGTTTTGTATCAACCTCTGCCAGAAACTTGGTTCTTATCTCCCTAATGTTATCCCCCATTTGTCTTGGTTCATCGGTCTATCTCCACACCAATAGCTTATTGTTTTGTCAACGTGTGAATGCAGGAACATTGATTGTTTAGAACATAAATTGTTTAGATCAAGACCTGTAACTGGGTACTCTTTCCTCTCCCACTATAGCATTGTCAGCCAGAGACAGCAGAGGACCAATGGTAATATGTCATAATTACCATGTATGTACCAACTTTAAAGATCAGATATCTGTTTTAGCCAGCATAGGGTAATAAAAGCCCTTCAATTGCCTCTAGATTGTATGGGCGTCGTTGAGTCAGCTTTTGTTCTTCTTTTTTAAAAATTATTGTGGCCCTCATCTCGTGAATGTGGTAAAGCCACAGTAATATTAGCATTAGTGGCTCTGTTGCAGTGAGTGGGGATGCAAACAGTGTCTGGCCCTAGATACACACACGTGATAGGCATGCAGCCCTGGCTGTGGTCCACATGAACACTCTGGCTGACAGGGCTAGGGCTAAGCTTATCTCCCCATCCTCTGTCCTGTATATACTGCTGCAGAGTGGTGTGGTGTTCTCTCTGAGTGGGTTTAAGAATCCCTTCAGGACAGAGCTAAGAGAGAAGATGGTGGAGATGGGTGCTTCCTTCACACCCGACTGGAACTCTTCCTGCACACATCTCATGTATGATGGTATAAAGTACTACTGTGGTGTGAAACAGTTTAAGAGTGTGCTCGACGGGGAGGTGGGGGCACTCACTTTAACAGCAGCGGAACAGGATGTGCTGGGACTTCCGACTATATATACTGTGGAGGTGTCCTTTAATCAGAGGCCACAACGAAATTAAATGTCCTTTATAGAGAGGTGTCCTTTATTTGGAGTGTCCGTACCATTTTATACAGAAAGGGTGCTGGTGAATTTTCATTTTATCAACCTGGAAACATGTTTGTTTGGAGGAGAGGGAGGACAAGGGAATTGAAAAGGGGGGAGGAGAGGGGCTAGTGAAGATGGAAGGAGATGGGAGAGGGGCAAGGAGAAGAGGGAGAGAGGAGAGTAAAGAGAAGGGGAGGAGTGGTGGGCAGAAAAAGAAGGGAGTAGAGAAGAGAGTATAAGTATGCGATAGAAAAGGGGAGGAGAGAGAGAGAGAGAGAGAGGAGAGCAGGAGAGGAAGTACGGGGAGAGAAGAAAAGGAGGATAGAGGCAGAGAATTTATCTTGTAGGTCTAAAACCCAGTTGTGTTTGTTCTAAAATTGGTTGCCAAGGGGGAGAGAGAGAGAGAGAAACAGGACCCTAGCTGTACTTCCACTACTTGAGCTATTGGTTTGCTGAGCAGTGGTGGGGGGGATGTGTATATGAAGATGATATGTGTATTGTTTGTGCGCGAAGCACATGCGGACTGGTACACATGTGGAGGGGAAGGCCCGGAACTATGGCAGTAACTTCATTTACACACTTGTCACTCAAGTATCAATCAAGTTCTTGTGTTTCAAAACAGTCTGTCCTCGTGCCTTGATTACGCTGTTATCAATTGCACAATTTTAAAATGCTCTTTGTCTTTCTCTAGCTGTGCCTTCCCAAACACACCAAAGTTCAACCAGGTTAAAGGTGAGAACTGGAGATACAATGCACAGAGAAGACCTCGTGCACCCAGTAATTGCAACGTGTTTGACTCTGCATAATTTTAGCTAGTTTGTTGTGAAGTGCTGATTTATGTATCACTGCCATCCATTTAGAGGGTCGCGGTCTGATTGTCACAAAGCAGTGGGTAATGGACAGCTACGTCAAGAAAAAGAGGCTGCCAGCCAGCAAGTTAGTTTAGTCTTACATACATATTACCGTATCACTTTTCTGTTTACATCATGTGTGTACTGTACCATCACGTCAAAGCATCGCTCCGGTAGCTTTCATGATCGTCATTTGCTTTTTGCCGACGTTTTTCATTATGCTAATAATTACAATGATTACCTTAAATTAGAGTGGATTTTACAGTGTGAGTGTGTGTGGTGTGTCTCCAGGTACCGTCTGTCAGGAGGAGGGGACAGTAGTTCAGAGGAAGAACAGGTCTATGACAAGAGGGAGAGAGATCTCTTTGGAGCCAAGGCCTCTGATGCCAGTGAGCCGTGTACTGTATGTACCATCAGTTTCAGTGTGTGAGAGAGAGGCATACAAAATTAATTATTGTGCAGAATATTATATTTCCCTGCATGACCTTTCTGTCTGTTTCAGATAGATGTGTACATTGTATGTTGTGTTCTTGGCAAGCGAAGTGTGAACATGTACTATGTACCTATGTATGTACGTATAACTGGTCTTTGAAGGCACAATTTTCTTACTATGTATGCATGTGTATGTCTCTTTCTATCCGACACTGCCACCCTTACGGCAATTTGTCACGTGAGCGTCAAAAATGCGAGTAAAGAATGAAAATTCCGCATGCATGTGTTAATAATGAGCTGAGTAAGTGAGGCAATGCAAACTTGACTCGTGCTGCTCACCATTGTGCTCTATACCAGTGTGTATCTTGTGAATTGTAACAGGTGGAGGAAGGGTGTCAGAGGAGGGGGTGGGAGTGGCAGGAGGGGACAGGAAGGCAAAGGCAGTGGTGGGAGAGAAGAGAAGTCGAGATCAGCTGGCTAACGAGGAGCAGGAGGACCCTTATGGGCGCTCCACTGACGAAGAGATGGAGAGTGATGTGGGTGGGGACAATTGTACTATATACAATGTGTCTCTACTCTAACTGTACTTGTGTGTTCTACGGTGCTTGCATTGCAATGGAGTTGTTGAGCACTCCACAGATGGATTTCCTTACCGGAACATGTACCTGATACTAATTATCCGAATGAGTGGGTAGGGATTCATAATTATGGCCTGTATTTCTTCCGTGACTGATTCCCTAGCTATTCATTCCTAGAGTTTATTATTAGCAGTGGGGCAAACAGAAGCTGCCCTAGTGTGTGCTTCCTTTTTGCAATACACATGATGGATGTTATGTGCCCAGGGTATGTCGACAGAATTCACCTGTGAGTTCTTTTTAAAAAATCTCTGTGCAAATATCTTTTGGCTGCACTAAGGGTGCCTACAGGCCTCTAAATCTTGATCTGTAATGGCAGGGTCATACTCCTGACTATCACCATGGCTGTGATACTTTTTCAGACTTCCTTCATTCTTCTCATTCTTGTTGGGTTTGGAACCTCTGCAGCCTCTCTCCTCTGCATGTGTTATGTTACTAGGGCCAAACAGAGCCCCACACCATCCACACTGTTTGTGTCACTGGCTACTGTGTCGAGCTACACATAGAGGGATGCGTGTTGTCGAGAATCCGTTTGCTCTGTCAGCCATTGTTTGACTTCCTTCCCATTCCTCTCTGTTTATAAGTAGAATGATATTGGCATGTGCCATTTGGGTTTTCCATTGCACAAATTCCAAGTTAATTCGGTCATCGACTATAGCCACAAAAATTTTGCCAGATTTATGTTAATGATTCCAGGAGTTCTTATTGGTGGGAAGTAGTGTATGAGCATGAAAGCAGTCACACAGTGATGGTAGAGAGCTCTGTGTATGACCATAGGGAGCATTGCCCCAGCAAAATGCCCATCACCATGCAAAGTGTGTGTCTATGGGTGATCTTTAATCTCTGTTAGAAAAAGAGTGATACCACATTGCACTGGCTTTATTTTGGCAAATATCGTAAAAGTACTGTGTTCAAGAGTTATGATGTGAAAACCAAGTGAAGAAGCCAATGTGCAAATTTGCACAGGCTTACCTCGATCCGATCTGCTTGCTCTGCGTACCTTGGAGGCACCAGAATGTTGCAATGCAGGGATAGTGTGGACTTGTAGTAGTGTAGGACAGACTCTCAGCGAGATGTTGGCAAGAGACCATGAGTATAGTAAAAATACCCCAGCCCATCAATGTGTGTACTTCCATGCGTGTTGCTAGTATGCCGAGGGTTTGCACTTAGTAGCCAGGCATAAACAAATTGGTATCATATATAACCCCACCCCACTCAAGTATTGGGTGTGGTCTGATGGATAAGGACCCACACAGTTGATCGTGAGGTCCCCGGTTCGATCCCGGGTTTGTGGTGTTTTTTATAATGATGTAATATGAGAGTTGATATACGTAAAAGGAACGTTTTTTCATCAGCTCTCGTGGCCAGCCCAAGTGGCTAAGTGGTTAGAGACGTGGGGACTGTCACATAAGGTGCCCGGTTCGAATCCCGGACCCGCACTGAAACTGACAGGTGGTCCAGAGCATGGCTGGGAACAGCTCTGGTTCCTCCCCTTACCCACGAATCTACCACTGACCCACATACATCTCAAAGGACAGCGTATAGTTTGGCATAGCACTGCGTCCATAGACGTCTGTCTGGAGAGATGGAGGGTGGCTTTTTTTTCAACCTTAAAAAACGTTTTTCGCCTAAAACAATCCATGGATAAACTTAAATGATGCAAGACATAATTATCATTTTTAATGGATGGCCAATATTGTTTTTAATAATAATTATGTAAAAAGCAACTCTGTCGAATATATATAGTTTTCTCTTTTGCATGGCCAGTATTGTTTTGCATAATGGAAGAAACCTCTCAACAACTCTTTGATTGCCCATTACTTGTTATACAGATTTGCTTTATGGTTTCGTAATAATGTCAGAAAAACTAGCGCCACAAAACTACCTCAGTGCGTATTGTTGGCTATAGTGATGAAGATTATCCGCTTCCACTTAACCCTCGGCGCACATACGCAGCGAAGGTTACTAGACTAGCAGCAGAGTCAATTGGCAACACATAGCCAAACCTATTATTAATTGGTACAGCGCAGTGTGTATATATTTGACATTTTTGTGCACCGAGGGTTTGCCAGCTTTTCTTCAATGCGTGATAAAGCAAAGGTGGAGGAACCATGTAATTGCCTCTCCACTACAGAAGACTGGTCATCTTTAAGAACGTTTGGGAGTGGAACTCTGCAATGCTGGTTCCTATTAGTTCTGCCAAATACATACAATCTTGCTGCGTGTATGAAATTTGTACGCAATACCCTCCTCCTCACTCACTCTCTCTCTCTCTATTGCTAACCAGCAGTGAAGAGTAAGCCAGCGGCTCCAGGCTCCCAGCAATCATCAGAGTGTGACACAGAGGATGAGATACAAAGGTTAGGGCGAGGATCAACAGTGAGCTATGCACAGATTATATTGGGTTTGTCGAAAATTAAAAGTGGGCCTTGGCTAACCAGAAAACGCGTAATTTGCAGTTTTCTTACGAAGTTATCTTAACCTCACAGGCAGGCTAATGCTGTGTTGCTGTAGAATTGACAAGCTTCCAGGAAGCTAATGCGTGAAATGTTAGTACATTTTTAAAATAGTCTGGGAAACTTGTCCTACAATAGCATTTTACCAGACGGCTTGTATAGTATAATTATACTTCCTCAGTGGACAGTGATAGTGTGGGTGGCCTCCCGATGCTATGAAGACTGTGTACGTAGTGTTCAAAAGTCCAGGGAGCCGGAAAAGTATGGTGATTAAATGTCGGTCAGGAAACTTGCTCTAGAATAGCCTTTCTGCTCGGTGGGCTAACTTCCTATCCTCTGTACCGCTATGGCAGGTAGTGTGGCATAGATGACACACTAGGTGGCCTTCCTCAGTATTATCCACTCACGGAGACTGGGTATTATGATAGTGTGTTCTGACCTCCCAGGATCAAAGCGGAGCAGGAAGAGTACGCTGGCACCACCGAGACGGACACTGACACCACTGGTTGGTGCTACATATCCAGCCCTGCCTCCACACTCTGTATACATGTACATACATGTATAATTATTGCCATCTGATCTCAGATACATAAGTACATACATACATACATGTACATGTTGGTGTTTCCTTGCACGTCGGTCTCTGTATTTTTCCTGTTTAGTTGCACTAGATCTCGTTTCACGGTCTGTTTTTGCCGCGTGGCTCACATTTCCTGACATGTGCTCAGCTGTAATTCTTTATTTGTGGCATGGCATCAGTTGACTCAGAGGGGACAGGTGTATCAGTTGACCTCTGCCAGACGACCTATAAATCCCCCTCCGCTGTGCTGTGTACGACCCACCATTTGCACGTGGCGACCATAGATCATCATAGAATATGGACCAGTATAATATCGTGTACAGAGGGGCCAGGAGCGTCTGTTTAATCACCAGCTGCAGCGATGGGGCCAACTTCTTGATGAGATCACTGCTGCTTTTGGCTGGGTGACTGCTTTTTGGGTAACACCATAGGATGACCTGGATGACTGTGCTTCCCTGAGCTGCTTGGCCCGTCTGGATGCACTAACCACAACCAGTAAACAGCATAATTTCCTAGTTTTCTTGGATCATCCGAATCAGTGCCTACGTACAAAATATAATTTGTTAATCTCTTTAGGTGTCTCTCATAAAGTGTGGTCGCACTAGAGCTGGCCTCCTTTTCAAATAGACTGTATGGCGGTCGTGGGGCTTAAGGAAAATTCTAACGTTTATGGCTATATTGATGGCGATCCAGACATCGGGTCGGTTGTCCCCCTTACATTACAATGTCATGCATAAGGCTAGGGGGCATCTTTTGCTAGATTGGATATGCAGGCGCTGTTCACCGGTGCAATGTGACGATAATTGTGTGTTATAAGCCAGATAGGATACTGTCTGTGGCAGGATCCAGATGTGAATTAGATCATGTAGTAAAACTGGCTGTGCTTCACTGAGCTGCTTGGCCCGCCTGCCCAGGTCTCCAGTGCACCGAGGGACAGTGTACCTCTGTTCATTTGGCCATTCTTGAGAACTCCTAATGAGCAGTGAGCCTGCCCCATCTCTACACCACAGGGACATTCTCCGTCACTAACACGCACAGTGCTGCGACTGCTAACCCGTTTGAGCTTGTTCGACAATACTAATTACTCGACAGCAATTCTGTCTCGTGACAGATATTCATCAGCTGCTCTTTCTGTGTACTAGCTTGTAGCCAGAAATGTCCGATGAGTAGTTCATCTTTGGTTGGTGGGATTTTATTTAGTGTGTGAGCATGGAGGCAGTAACACAGCAATATGGTAGGGGTCTCTGCGAGTGCACTGTAGCCCCAGGAAAGAGGTCCAAATCATCCATAGTGTCTATCTTCAACCTGCAAGTGATGTTCAAAATCTTAATTCATGATGGAATATGGTTGATGAAGCAAAGGTGGGTCCCATATGGTATAGGCTGTATCACGTCCTCCATTATTTTGTGATAGCTGTGGGATCTACTCATACGTTGTGGCCCCTCCACTGCAGGGGACCAGTAGGAATCTAATAGTTTGTCTACCACGAGAGAATGCCATCCATCCTTACACCAGAATGCTGAGGTAGTATGAAGGTGTTTACAGATGTCCTTGCGACAATGACCAAGAGTTCACAAACATTTTACTCAGTAACAAAAAGAAACTAAGAGGGTGTGCTGTATTTGTCAGTCTCTTTGCACCGTTCATTAACATGATTACATAGCTACATATTGTGTTAAGATACAAACAAGCCGTCGACTTCCAGCGAACATTAAATTTAGCATACTTGCAGACTGTATCTTTCAGGAGGAGGGATTAACACAGTCTGGTACATGGAGTTAGTAACATGAAATTATTCGAGTAAGTGGAAGGGGGTGTGTCCCAAATAAATATATCTGCCCATCCTCCACTTGCCAAATTTATGTTGCATGTGGATGTAACTGCAGCAGTGTGGTGTGTGTGGTCAACTACTTACATCCGAGACGGATTTTGCCACTATTGTCTGTAGTAGTGGGGGGAAATGTGCAGTAAATTGGATAATGTTCGGTGTGTGCGGCCGGCCAGACGGACTTTGCTGCTGTAATGACCCGCACAAGTGATGAGGAAATGCTCAGTAATTGGTGTGAAACGAGATACTGTAGTGTCGGTTCTGGTGCCCGTGGTGTTGTTGTTATGATATCCCCACCTCTCTCTCTCTCTCTCTCTTTATCCAGTAACAGATAGCACCACTCCTCTTGTTTACTCATCTCTAAGGCCCTCCCTCCAATGAACAATTGCGACGGAACTCTCCCTCCTGTGTGTGTGTGTTATAATATGCAGAGAAGGCTAGGTCCTTGTCCAACAGTAATTACATTCCTTCTGGCTTTGCATTCACCTTCTTGGCAATTGCCTCTCTGTTTAGACTGTGCAGCTGTTTCCCCCCTCTCGCTTTATGCCCCTATCAATTATGAAAGTGATCAGCCCTTAAGGTGGTTAATAGTAGGAACACTGCAATCATGTGAGGTGCTTTATACGTATATGGAGTAGCATGTAAATCAGGGGAAGGTTAATAGTAGGACCCACTGCATCGAATCAATCATGTGAGGTAGTACTATGTAAAGCAGGGGAAGGCACTGTGTGTGACAAATTGCATAACTGCTAAACATAGAACAGTACTATTAGGCCTTAACACAATTAGTATCGAATACCTTGCCTTCCTGACACCTATGTACTGGGGTGTGTGTATGCTGCAATCACGGCAATTTCCTGTGTATGAGACACAGTTCTAGCAGCTAATTGGCCGGTTCCGTTCACCTGTGTCCAGCAGGGAGCAATAGAACCTCAGTCCACACACACGCACAGACATATGCTACTGCTGCCTGCTCACTTTGATCTAATGAGATGATTTTCTGGACCATTTCCTAATTGGTCATTTGTATTCATTTGTAGGACCCACAAGTCTACTTCCATGCCACTGCTCATTATAATCCACTGTAGCCTGGAATGTGTTTCCTATACATTGGTCACATGGAGGTATATAGCTCTGTGTGTGTGGGTGTGCCTGCCTGCATGCACAATGAGGCAAAGCAGTAAACATCTGCTCATAAACAAACACTGTGTGAGACATCCTCTACCATGCACAAGCCCTTCCTATTTGAAAGTTTGTCAATACCATGTGTGGAATGTGGGTTTGCATGTACATACATACATACATACAGTCTGTATATACTGTGACATTAGGATGTATATATACTGGACTTCTGGTATGGCATGGAGAATTTTGTGTCTCAGCAACATAATGTACATAATTCGACAAGGACTAATTGAGCTATACGTACAACATAGGTACGTACATGTACACCAGCTATGTTGTATAGGGATCTTTGTCTGGAGTAAGCAACCACCCTCCTCTCTTTGCCCTCACCCACATTACCTTCGTCCCTCTTCTGATCTTACCCCACAGGTGAGGGTGGGACCCTGCAATCTCTGGCCAATCTCCCGGACCTCTTCTCCCAGAGCCACTTCATGCTCCATGGATTCACAGGGGGAGACCTGAGACTAGTGTACCGCTATGTCACTGCCTATAATGGGTGAGTGACTAGTAGTATAATACCTTTTTGTCTGCAAAATTTTAACTTATGACCTTTGAACCCGGTCAGTTGTTAAACGTGAGTGCAAATGTTTAGTGGTTTTAACATGCTGGCTGTATGGTGACACGCAGTTCAGTCTGCATCATGAGTTTTAGTGAAACAGACCTCTTGCTCGTAGGATCACAGTCTTGCCTGCAATGAGCAGTATGAGAGGGGGTTTCGAATTACTGTACCTGATGTTACAGCAGAAATGGTATGGTCTGACTGAGAAAGTCACAAGGCGAGGTCTCTGTAATAATGTTATGGTGCATGCATTCATACAGTACGTAGCTGCATCATTAATTATTGGCAATCACAGGTGGCCTTACATGTGAGTCTCGTTCCAGCGCAGTTCATAGTCATTCCAATTGCACCTTGTCTTTTGCTGTCACATGAGGACAATAAACATGCACAAAATCACATGAATGGTTCAAAGGTCACACTATATATTCACTTACTCGGTGCTGACTCCCAAGAATTTGCTCCGTTTTGGGGAAGTGCTGTGGGTGATTTTGCCAACTGGATTAGTCGAGTGTGAAATACTTCCTCAAGAATGCTGGGAAGTTCACTGTTTGTGTTACAAACAAGACACCTCTGTAGCTTCCTGACTAACCTCCCCACTCATGAATGACAAGGAAGGCCACATGGAAACTGAGCAGATGGATAGGTTTATATATAAAGAAGTTGTTATGAATATCGCAAGATTGAGACTCTTCGTGTGTTGCAATGTTAGGAGTAGTAAACATTTTCTGTGTGGTTCCACGGGGAAGTTTGTTAAGTACTGGTGTATGGCTCCTGGTGGGACTTGCTCGCTTGTCGACACTGATGTGGCTGTTTTTACAACATTTTTTGGTTCACTTTCTGTATGTATGTCATTCCTAAACACAGTCAGTGTGTGTTTGATTTTCAGCACCATTTCCTTTTGTAGTGGGGGGCAGGTTACCCACAAGCATTTCAGTGAAAGGAGGTGGTCAGTCAAACAAGACTGGAACACTTGTTGGACAGGGGTTGCAACATGCTACACTGAGGGGTAGTGTTAGAGGAGGTGGAGTGGTTGGTCAGCCTGGGCACCCCCATCGAGTCTGTCTTACTCTTGCCTTTAGCAAATGGCAGTTCAAAACATATACCGAGTATCCACAACACTATGGGAGGAGGCAATTTTCTGAGATGCTTGTGTCCGTCTTTTCTACGCTAATAGCTATCCACTTGCACCGATGTCCCCAGCACCACCCTTTAGTTCCCCCCATTCAGTCTGGTTTTTTAACACCTTATAGACTGCTGCATACAGTAATGTGTGGTTGACATTATCTAGGGGCCTTCTTATAGGCGACTTTACATGTCGGGACGTGGCTAGCGTCAACAGTCCTGGAGCAGCTGGTATGTGTAGGGGCGGCTGTTTGTTAGGTCAGGACACGCCCTTGTTTTTCAGCCGTGCAGCTGGCCTTTTTCCACTCGCCTCCTCTGTCATACAGACACATGTGCAGCGGCAAGGGCAACTAGGAAATTACCTGAATAATTGGCTGCCTCTCCCACTATCCTAGTGACGTGTGTGTACATTGCTGCTCCGTTATATCTCTCTGGGGCCTTTGTTTACTACCATTCTCAGCTCACTTCCAGCATGTGTGGGGAGAGCCCACTTGCCCCCTATGAATAACGGTGCCGCTAATAGGCCTGCGACACTTGATGTGCGTCGACAGACGACACTCCCACCCACACGCTCGAGCAATGGTTGTTATTTTCGCTGGCAGTGGGAAGTGCAGTGTAATCAGTCTAACTGCTGGGTCTCCGTATAGAGTGTGGCTTGGCTCATGTGTGGTATAATTGCATGCCAGGGATGGAAATGGGTCGAATTAGTGACATACTGGATGGTTTGTGCTGCCGTGTGTGCTAATTAGCAGTAATTGCAGGGTAATGGTTCGGCGGCCAAGTGTACACAAATTAGCCGTATTTCCCTGCTGTTCCAGCTAAACACGTGGCACAGTCTGACATGTGCATCTGGTTCCAGGGACCTCTGACTCATGTAAAGACATACTGAGATGCCATGCTGTGGTATATATGAGCAATGTGGAAGTGGAAGTTCTATGGCTGGCCACTGTTTTCCCTCATGTGGGCTACTAGACAGGTTGGCACTGCCACAGACCTCCCTATCATTGTTAGCTCTATTTCCCCAACTGTACCACAGAATGAAGGTGGGTTCAATCCATATCCCGAAATTACACCCTAACTGCTCTGTACCCATGGTATTTGTAGCCGGTTTTATCTGGATGGTTGCAGTGTACCGCTTTTTCTGCCATTCTTCCCTTCATGTCAGCTTCCTTTCACTCGGAGTGCTCTGTCTCGCCGGGATGTTCTTCCTACGATACCTGGAAATGGAAACAGTAGAACGTGGTTATGTTAGAGAGTGAGTAAAAGCTTCCTGACCACAACAAGCCATGTTCCCTACAGATGGCTGTCTGTGTGCAGTTTGTGAGGGAGGTATTTCTGCTACAGTCTCCCGTGTATGGTGATGGCTAAGCAGGTCCATTCAGGAGGGTCTGGGACTTTCATTGAGTCATTCCAGAAGAGGCTGTCTTGTGTCCAGTCATTCGGTATGCTGGCTCTCTCAATTGACATGGAAGCTATGTTCATTACTCACTTCCACAGCCTGCATAATTGTATGTAAACGTATAGTGGCTACACCACATGTCAGAGTCACATGTGTCACCTGAACTACTATGCTATACTTTGTGGTTATCTAATCCAGGTGTACCCTCACCTCTGACACTCTCCACAGCTCTAGTCTACATTGTCGTAATGAGCCCGCCCACATAATGACATGTCCTCCATGACCTTCCTGGTGGGGGTGGAGGGAGGAGGGTTGCCTGTTTGCAAGACATAACTTAGTAGTCTCCCACATCCTTCCTGAAACTGCGACTTCACATGAAGTAGTGGGTATGCTTACATTTCCATGAGTTTGTGTACAAATCAACTAGGCTCAGCCATTCAGAGTCAGCATAGTAGGTGACCGTCTCTTCCTTGTGTGTGTCCTGTAAGTGGATAAGGGGGACACTCTACCAGTGGGAGGGAAGGAGGGAAGGTGTGTTTTCCTACATATTCCAGCCACCCATGCAGTGGAGGGCCTGGATGTGATTACACATCCTATTAGGTTCTCAGATTACAGCTGAGAGACAGAGCGTTGCTAGGCAGCAGAGGCTGTGAGGTAACTCCTGTTATTGTTATTCAAGGCTGTAACCTGAGCCCCTGGTCTGTGATCATTAGCAGTGGCAACAGATAGGCCAGTGATGGGGCAGGTGTCAGGCTCACCCAATACCCCTTCCCTATTAGGAAGGCTCAATATAATAGGGACACAGGAGTAATGTGTTCCATTATTCCTGTATGTAATTTCAGTAGGTAATGGCGGCGGAGGTGCCCAGCATCCTGGGCCTTTCTTTCAAGGCTGGGTTAATTTGCCTGTGTGTATGGCACTGACCCAGGGACCCGTGATATGTGTGTTTGTCTTTGCATTGTGTCTATTGATTGAAAGGTACACCGTCTGATGACATGGGATTGTGTGATCGTGTTTCATCAGGTG
Source organism: Geodia barretti (assembly GCA_030341885.1). Classification (NCBI taxonomy): domain Eukaryota; kingdom Metazoa; phylum Porifera; class Demospongiae; order Tetractinellida; family Geodiidae; genus Geodia; species Geodia barretti. The sequence goes on from CASHTH010002122.1 coordinate 20,009, forward strand.
GAAATGCCCACCTCAAATGGCTCACTGGCTCAACCCCTTTGTTCCCATTATTATACATACGGCTGTTCGTACATAACTACACGTATGTAGTGTGTATGTATGCGGCATGTGAATAAATAATGCTTTTCAAGATGCCGTGACTACTGTCAGCAACTGCTCAGTCTCGATGCCACCATTCCCTGCAGCCCATTATTGGTGAGACGCAGGACGTCCTTAGAGCATGATGGTTGAACCGGTGATACTCTCTACGCAATGCTCTGTGTGAAGGTGTAAATTAATGGCAAAAATTGCACTGTGCTAAAAGGCTAGGGTAACAGTGTAAGCGAATATCACTGGGTATTGGCCATTTACTTTGGTTGTACCCAAGAATGGGTTGCTATAGGGAATTTACTTTTTGATCATCTTGATAAAGAGTTGCTATGCTACCAGCCAAGTTCCTTGGAATGCTATACCTCACTAGCCTGGGACAATTAAAAAAAGTCTTGATGTCTAATTATTCTGGAGTTCCTTGGAATACTTGAATGAGCTCAAGGAACTGTGTCTATGGTGATGGGAAGAAAACTGTTTCAATAGATGTCTAGGTCCTAGGGATTATGAATGCTCTTGGTCAATGCTTTTGATTGACCAAAAACCCATTTCTTGGAAACATCCAAGTCTGGGCTATTCATAGAATGACAGTGTTGTGTTGTGAATAATCCACTGACTTCCTAACAAAACTGGTGAGCAAACCCTGCAAACCCTGCAGGAACTGTTACTGCTTAACTCATTAGATAGCGTTTTGGACGAGCTACAAAGCTGGCAATATTTGTAGATCCGCCCCTGCAATTATTATCAATCCCCTTTGGTCCCTGCCACCAGCTGGTGTCCAGGTTGGGTGGGCAGACCCAACAATATTGGCAGGTAGCTAACTAGGGGGCTCACAATGTCCTAAACCCATCATATGAGATGAGAAATTGGAACTATCATTTGTTTTCTGAGCAGTAGCCAGTAGCTTGATATCTGCAGGATTTTAGTGCTCTGTGTCTCATGTAAACACTATAACCACTGGGATCCTGTGTGTCATGGGTTGACTCTGTGCCTGTCACTCACCACCAGTGGGGTCCCTGAATTCCCTGGATGTTAAGCTGCAGGATTGTTCATTGGTTGTACCCAACTATTACCTTGGCCAACATTAAAATATATGTGTCAGCACCTCCATATGTCCATAAGAATTTATATAGGGGTTATAATTCTAGACGCTAAAAAGGAGATACATATAGCTCCTGTGCTTGTTGTGTCCCTGGGAACTATCACCATTATACTCCACCTACATTGTGTGGGATTCAGGAAGGACTCTGAAGTCTTGCTTGGACTCCTGTTGGATTTTCATGGCAAGGCATTCCTTGTAGCCACTCTATGGTGAATGAAATTCAATAAGGTTATGACGAGGAGGGGATACCCCAGGTGTTCCGTCCTAAGTAGTAGGAAATATGCCTATACATGTCTTGTGCATGCATGCACTTGCCGAATTTCCTCCCCAAGGCCAACATGTATGGTGGATATGGGTGTCCCAGAAGCCAGGTACGTATATATCTTATGGCAATGTGGTTCCACATTCGATTGCATTACGAGCACCCTGCATGTCATATGTAATGTACGTATGAACTTTCATTCAGCTGACCCATCCCTCTCTCCCTCCCTCTCTACCCCTCTCTCTACCTCTCTCTCTACCTCTCTCCCTCTCTCTCCCTTGACTGACTGGCTCGCAGGATTGTGGAGAACTACATGAGTGACAAGGTGTCTTATGTGGTCACATCTCAGGGATGGGACTCCCAGTTTGATCAGGTAACCAACCACTTAGAACGGTTTTGTGTATGGAGTTGTGTTCTTTTGGGAGACAGTGTTAGTGTTTCTATCAGGATATGCAGGAGAGGTTCTCACTGCATGTACAGTGGGTGCCGTACAATCCTGTTTTGCCAGATGCACACAATGTGTGCCGTATTTTGATCAATACGTTAAAAGACACTTGCAAAGTCATTATTACCTGCATGTATTATCGTGTTATTATAAATGACGTGTCGGGGTCAAGTTGGTTATTATCATCAATACGTACGTACTTCACTTCCGTATGTGCCCATGGGTACCCAAGTGTTTGGATGATGGCGTGTTTAGCTTGGCAGCTGAGCTTCCGTCCTGGACTCTTGCATGCTTTGGCCCCAGGCTCTCCACCTAATGCATTTACAGCCTGGAATTAAGGTCACACTGAGCACATATGCAATCAGCTGTGTTAATAGTGTTGACTGCCCACATGTTATAATGGTTCACCCTGTGGTGATTAGATTAACGAATTTACTGCTTCTGAACCAAATAGTCAGTGATCAGTGCCCTGTACTTAGTATGTGTGCGTAGGTACTTTCCTGCATTTGTAGCATTTACACACTGCTTGGCAAAGTCCGAGTAAAGGATCACTATGGCTTGTGAGCATTCCTTGGCTTACTTCCTGTCTCCTAATTCCCCATTTTCAACACTCTCTACTGGGTACATGTGTATGGATGCATGTGGTTGGTAGCCTTATAGCCTGGAAGGAAGCTTTGGAAAGGATACCAGTGTTGTAAAGCAAGTGATTAGCTGTGCATGGATAAGTTGGTTATACACTGGGCTTCCAGTATAAATGTATATATATATGTTATAGTGTCTTTACTGTGCACCATATGTGTTACAGTACACATAGTGTGTTTGCATAAGTATGTATGTGCACCGTCAAACTTTTCCAGTGTTGCTATACATGCATGTACAACTGCCTACATTGCTGTGTTTGGTGTCCGTGTATGTCCATAATGTGTTATTATTTGTAGTTTCTTCCAGTCGCCCACTCTTGGTGGGGTCTGTTGGCTGGAAGCTATGTACATACCACCTCCAAATTGGCACTAGGAGGAGCAGTGGAGTTCCTCATTACCAATTATGGCGTGGATTTTACCACACATACTAGGCCAACCACTAATGAAAATTTGCATGGGTTAAAGCTTCCACAATGTAAAACCCAAGTAAATGTTTTGATGGTCATATATACACAAAAGTCCAACAGGAAGTGTTAGCCTGAGGTGTACATACCACCATGTGCTAGGTACAATGTATAAACATCATATTGTCACATCCTGTTTGTGTAATATTGTGTTTGTGTGATTTTAGGCTCTGGAAGACAACAGCAGTCTGATATTTGTGAGGCCCCAGTGGATCTTCAAGTGCCACGAAAAACAGTCTCTAGTGCCCTACCAGCCGTTTGTGGTGGCCCCCTCCTGACTCCTGTAGATCTACACAAACTGTTGTACATGTATAGACCTCCGTCACCACTGGACCGTAGTAGCGTACCAAACACGAACGCACACAGAGAGAGCTTGTTTTGGAATAATTACAGCGATTATTTTTGTTGGCGCCACCCGTTTTGACACAGCTGCTGATGGTATCGTTTTTCGCTGCAGTTTGACGTCAGTTTCCAGGCTATGAATATTGTTATTTTTATCAGCCGTGCGGTAATTGATACCCAATAACAACAGTAGCTTCCTGAGTCATAAAAGGCGGTGGCGCCCTTCCAGTCTCGAGGATTTCCGTGTGGAGCGTTGCCCGTTTCCGTCGAAGTTCTCGTCGGCGCGTTTCCGACGGCATCCCTGTAGCTCTCTAGCTACAACAGATCCCGAGGAATCTTCCAGCTGTGAGTGCACAGCCCGTGCTCTGAGGCGTTGCTGCAGTCAGAAACTGGCCGACACACGCACGCGTCACTGCAACGGCTACCAGCCCACCAACTTGCTACTTGCCTCACTTCCGCGTATCTGCAAGATTCACATCCGTCTACCAACTCAGAGATGGAAGCGTTGGTGCACCTAGATCCTGAGAGATGCATCTGTGTGCTGGGGCCTCAGGTGTCTGCACAGTACCTGGTGGCCACGGGACTTGACCCCAAGGCCATACCGGCCGTCATGAGCCACCGAGGACTCGTGGAGGCTGGCATCAGGAAGCTCGTGGAAGTTGAGACTTTCCCAAACTCTGAGCTCAAGCAACGGAAGGAGACGCTGCTGCGGAGCTCGTACGAGCTGGATCCCACCTTCCCGTCGTTCAAAGTGACGGAGAAGCTCCGAGGGCTGGGCGAGTACGAGCGTTGGCTGGCAGAGGCGTTTGCTCCCGTGTCCAACCGCTCCGCCGTGCTGGGATTCAACGCGACTCTGGAGCACCTCACCTCTCTGCAACGACAGGGCATGCTCCTTGCGTACTCCCACTACGACCCCGTCCTCCTCAACACGCAGAGGTTCAGGTCCGTCCTCATGGACGACGAGGAAGGTGTGCGAGAGTGGATGACGACTTCCGCTTCCGGGAGATCGGCGTCTGGCACCTCCAGTCTCCTCTACATCCACGGCTCTCTGGACTTCCCATCCTCCATGAGGTGGGACTCTGTCACCTACTCTCGAGAGGTCGGAGAGAGCCCTGGAGGAAAGGCCCTCAAGGAAATCTGCAAGACTCGCTGCGTCATATTCTTGGGGTTTGATGCCGATTTCTTTGACCCCCTCATTCACAAGTTTTGCTCGACTTTTCTCCCGACGTCGGTCCAGACACCGTCGCTGCTCCTGAGCACGCAACTGAGCCACCATCCCATCCTCCCGTCTGTGCTCACCGTCGGAGTTGGACAGCTGGCCCTGGAGAAAGTCCTCCTCCCTGTACCCATCAGCCAGCAAGGTAAGAAAGTATTCTGCCTGCTGAATGGCAGATTATTGTAGATAAATAGTGGAGCCTTGTCCATTAGAATAATCATCACCAGGTGCTCAGTTAGGTGTGTGTGTGTATAGGGCCAGAGGCCTGAGCATGTTTGCTGAAGATTTGCTCTGTAATCAGACTGTGTCATGTGTTGCCATTCCCTGGCAGTACATGGTGAATAATGTTAGGGGCAGATTTTGTGTATACACAAATGTGAGGAACTTGCATCTGCATCAGCTGTCTCCTGTGCAATAACCTTCATCCTGCAGTTTGTACAATTATAGGTGTTGTAGATTTCTATGGTGGAACAGTTCCTGGATATAATATACAGACTGAACAGTAAATCCACTGGCCAAACTTACTCATATCCTGTTCATGGAGCTACTTCAGTTATCTTTGACAGGTTCCTATGTTTGTACACAGTGACCCACACTTGGTGCATGCGCCTGGGTTGCTCCCTGTGCTTATACCGAAAGTGTTTACCAGAGTCTGTTGACAGATAGTGCAATGGGGGCACAGAGTTGTGTTGACATTTCAACCTCTCTCCTTGGACAATCAAGTTTTCCTGTCGTAGCATCGTGTAAGGTTCAAGCACATACATTCGGGCATGTCAGCATAAGTTGTTTCTACTCTCGGTGAGCTTGTTGTAATTTCCTAGTTGCACATCTCCACTTACACATCTCCACTTACACATCTCCACTTACACAGTTAGGATATGGAGATAATGTTCTAAGTTTTGTGTGTAGTACAGTGCATGTGTGTGTGTGTGTGTGTGTGTGTGTGTGTGTGGTGCTATAAATATTGTTTCTACTTCCATAACGTTAATTATACAAGTTTGTTCAAAAGTAATTTTAGTGGCTTGCACTACTTGTAGCTGAAGTTTCACAGTGAACATATGTGGCTTCATTTTTCGTTCTTCCTTGTACTATTCTTTTGTTTCAGCGGTAAATGTGCAACATTGTGAGTGTGTGTGTGTGTAGATACCTGGTGTCCTGTTCTCTCTCTCTCTCTGGAAGGCACATAGTAGTCTCGCTGGCCACAGCGACAGACTAGAAGGCAGGTGTTAAACTACCAATGCTGCAGTAGTGTGTGTGTGTGTGTGTGTGCAGGTTGCCCATGGTATCCAGACAGAAAGGCCTCTATTGTTTTCTTTATGGCATGCCAGTGTCATTGTAATGTGCCCTGGCACAGTAAAGTATTTCCTATTCACAGGAGAGTTCCTCATGGGATCAGTAATGAGGCTGTTGTCCTGCTAATTGACTATGCGCAATTCCCTGATCTTGATCACATCCTATCAGGAAGTGTGAGACATGGGGCTGTACAGTGATGAATAGAAGAGCCGCCCTGCCTCAGATCTGACCATGAGAATAGTGGGGTAGTCAAGTGGGCAGGAAGGCTTCAGTCAAGTGCTGAATTTCATAGTGGATTGCCAGAAGGTGGTGGAGTCATTGTAGTGAGAGGTGGGCTGTTTCCTTCCTCAATGGTATTGTGGCCTAGCGCTAGAGTATGTGAATTCAATTGATGGTCTACTGTGGGATTTCCTGTACACCTTGGTATGCAGTGATTATGGTAGTGGTGGGCTAAGGTGGCCAGGTTGGTGACTACCCTTTGTGTCCTGGCTTCCTGTGTGTAAGTCAACTGTGGGATCTGTGAGTACTACCTTTCACTACTTCACACCACATCCCCCATTGACCTTTGCCTGTGCCTGTTTACCCTATATCCCTAGACAGCAGTTTGCTGCTTGACTTGGGTATACTGTACCTTTCATTATTTAACCTTGCTCCTTTCATTATCGTGCCCCTTTTACAATACTGTGACATGTAGTGCTATGCTTGTCAAGCATTACTTGGCATTCAGAGATGAGTATTCCTTCCCAGCCTAACAATTGCCCCACTGACTCCCCCTGCCCTGCTCTCTTACTAGGAAATGGAGGAGGGGTGTTGTCAGTTCCTCCATCTACTACACATCCACCTCCTACTATTCCACTACACCACATAGGAATGTACAGGTCACACAGGTACTCGGTGGCCATTGCATACAGTAATTGCTGGCCTTATAGTAGGACAGGGAATGAAAGTGGTGCATTTCCGTGTGAAATGGTTCTGTGGTTTTAGAGTTGCAGGAGTGCACCTACCCTCTTATTAATGCCCCATCTACTGTGCCTTCCCTCCCTTCCCTTGTTGGTAACAACCTCATTATTATCTCACAGGGGAGGTTAAAAAGCGAATGTGGATGTTTTCATACAGTGTAATTGCAGTCTGCAATACTGTTCACAGGGAGGGGGTTGTTGTGTTGTGGGTCAGAATTGTCCGATGCTTGGACACTGGCAGTCCAGGCCGTCTGGGGGAGACACAGTGTTACCTTTCTCGTGTTGGCACTCCATCACTGACTTCTAGGATTTGTAAAAATTACTCTGTTGTGTGTGCAGAGCTGGTACTATCTAATGCACACATGGTTGCATACATACTATACATGGTTGCATTGCACATTGTACTGTTTCACTTCCTGTCAAAATATTCCACTAAGTGTGGTGTCATCTCTACCTCCAGGCAACTCTGCACACCTGTACCGAGCTCAAGACAAGCAGAAGTGTATCCACGTGACCCTCCTCTACTCGGACAATGGGAGTGGCCTCAACTCGGCCGACAAGATCAAGAGCATGGGTAATGTGGGGGCCACCCAGATCACTCTTACCCAGGACGGGAAGCACCACCTCCTGGGGCTCCACACAGACTCCTCGGGCATGGAGAACCTGTGGAAGGTGGTGTGTGGGACCGGGTCGGCCTCCGCTGCCATCCAGACCGGTCTCCTGGCGGTTCGTCTGGAGGGTGGGGTGACCATGTGGCTGTCGTCCACCGGAGGAGGGGGAGGGACTGGGAGTAACAAGACGGGGGAAGCAACACAGCAGTCATCTTCAGTCAGACACGAGAGGATTGGCAGCTCAGGTGAGTGTCAGGGAAAGGTGGAGAGGGAGAGGGAGAGGGAGAGAAAATGAGGGGAAATAAGGGGCAAATGAGAGGGGGGAGGGTAGAGAGGAAAGAAGAAAGGACCGTGTGTTGTGTGTGTGTGTGTGTGTGAGCGGGAGAAAGAGCAGTGAGGGAGTGGGGGGTGCAAAGGTGCATCTTTGATTTGTTAATGAGAGAGACTGACATGTGTAGGGCAACAATCACGTCTGGTAGTCTAATAGTGGTGACAACGTATCAAAGTGGTTATCAAAGTGATGCGTATGAGAGGGGTGGTGTGTCAGTGAAAAGGACTAGCAGTTTTCCAGTTGCCCGACACTGGAGGTCGTGTGTGTAAACACAGCACCAGTGTAGGCAGTGGTTTCCTAGTACTATTCTCCCACTAGAAATGTAGCGTGCGGTTACAGGCTGGCACTTATACAGGATGCATGTGTCTAGAATTGTACTACCTGATAGTGGGTCGCTAATTAAGGGAGTTGTTGTTTTGCCCCCTTTAATGTTGCTATGGAGGATAGGTCTTGTGGCTCTGATATCTAGCCTGAGGTCATGCTCCCCCTGGTCTAGTCTAATTGTGTAACTGTGGCTGGTAATTTCATGAGGCCTGCTGGTGGTTGGGTCCCTGCCATACAATGGTGCCTGGGAGGTGTCCACATGTACTTCCTGCAGTAATACTGCCTGATGTAACCACCTCCATAAACCTTAACATAACAGTGGGTTATGAGCAGCCACCCGAATTTGTTATTAGCGTGAAGAAGGCATGCCATGTAGCCATTGCTAGCTGGACATTGAGGCCTACCACTCACTTGATAAGGTTGTGGCAGTGTAAATCCAGAGGGTCTAGCAGGCAAGTGCATGGGACACATTAACCAAATATCAAAAGCTGCTGCCACTATTCTGGCAAAGGGCTCCATCCATCTTTGCCACAAAACCCACTAGTGTTTGGCCCCTGGAGGCTTTCAGGAAGTCCGCCCACCCCACTAGACTGCGGTCTGGCAGGCTCGGCAGGCTCTCTTCATAAGTCACCACAGTCCTATTGGTGGACCCTGCCCATAAAGGCATGCCTCAACAATAACTTCCTTCCAAGGCTTCTGCTGTGTACATTGGCTGGCATGCAATTTTCTGTGGGTGCAAGTAACCCCTATTGTACACACTGAGTGGGCATTGTATGTATTATGTGCATGGATACGGTAGTGTTTGGCAGGTCTCCCATTGAATTGCTCTGGGATGACCTAAAACCCGGTACCCAACACGCAAAGGCAATTGAATCTGGCCATGCAAAACATATTAGATGCGTACTGTGTTAGTAGTATGTTGGTGTGTGTACACGTCCAGTTTCCTGTTGCTAGAAGCGGTTTGAATGGGAAATGTGCATACCTTGCTGGCAGGTGAGGATATCTGCCACCTCAGCCTCTGCCCCGGCCTGTCAGCCATGTCCCTCTGTCCCAAGCCAGTCAAGTATCCCTTACAAGGTGCAGGTGTTTTGTATACCCCTATTGAGCTGAGTTCCAAGTGTACAGTCCAGCAGCTGTTGGTTCCTGTAATGAGATAACATAATATGACCTCTTCCCATTGCTTCCACGGCAGTCATGGGGAATCTAAAGAGTTGGAAGCTGTCACTTCAAACAGCTGAAGGAAGGGAGTTTGGTCTCCTTGTGCCTCTTGCAAGCTCCATTTGTTTGGGGAGTGTGTGGCAGTAGTGGTGACTGGGTGTGGCTAGCTGTTAGATCTTGGCTGGTGTTTGCAGTCGTAGCACACACAATCATAGACACGATGACCATTTGATGGCCTGTGGGTTGATGGCAATGCATATCCTCTGCCGCACCATGCCCACTCTGTTGATACTACAAACACACACCAGGCATTTTGCTTTCCGCATCAACCTCTCACTGTACAATATTATGGGATGTGAGTGTTTTCCTTCGTATCTATTATCATTGTAGAGGGAAGTAGGAAGCGGCGGGTTTTGAACAGGGAGAGTAGTGCAAGGAAATTGGTATCTGTTATGAAAACTATACAGCTGCATATCACTGTGTTTACGCTCCTACAGGTCATCCAGTGACTGTGCCCAGCCTTCCCCTCCACTCCTCTCCCCACGTCCACAACTCCACTGTCTCTGTCATCAGCTCTCACTGGGCCTCTCCCATCCCCAGCCCCTCCGTCACCAAACTCAGCTCCACCCCCTCTCCCTCCACTCGCCCCGCCCTCCCTTCGCCGCTCATGAACTCCACCACCAAAGGCTCTCCTCACCGGACCGGCTCACTCGCCAACTTTGGCGGTCTCCCGATCAGCGTGTGTCCGACCCCAATACTGACTCCACAACAGATGCACCAGCAGATGAGGAGGATTCAGTCAGAGCACGGCGGACGGCTGTCGTACCTTGACCGACATGACGACGAGAAGAGGAGGAGGAACGGGATGCTTATCCACCAGGAGAGTGCCCCTGCAATTATCGTCAACGATGGAACTCGGACGCTCTCCGTGCCCAGTCCCAGTACACTGGCGAAACTGCAGAGCACCGTGAACGAGCATCGCATCGAGTGTGTGGACCAGCTAACCCATCCTCCCACTGGCAGCAGTGGCAACAGCCCCACGGGCAAGTCTGACTCCACGGTTCACTTTGCCAAGCTCCGGCAGCAGTTCATCAGTGATGCCATGGAGTGGAGCAACAGGCTATCCCTCCCTCAACAGCAGCCACAACCCGAGGCCACCGCCAATACCTCCACCGTAGGCATGAGCATGGAGGACCAGGAGAAACTCCTGAGTCAGCATTTTGAGAAGATGCACAGGCAGCAGACGAGCTCCCCCTCACTCACCCTTCCCTCCTTCACTCCCTTCCCCGCCGCCACCCTCCCCATCTCATCCCCACAGAACTCCCGGCCACGCAGCAAATCCCCCAAACCCTCTCCCATCCAGCTCCCCTCTACCACTGCCCCTACAATTAACCCACTCATCAACCCCAGCAGTCTTTATGGGTTCCTACCCACCACGTCTGGTCTCCCGGGGCTCCAGATCCCAGCCACAGCTGCCAACCTTCTCTTCAACCCTTCCTCCCACGCACAGTATGCTGCCCTCCTCAACCAGTACTTCCAGATGATGTCATCGCAGAGCATGGCCGCCATGGCCGTTGGCAACAAACAGCAACAGCCTCTGATTATCAGCGACCCGAACATCCTCCAGAGCCTTCAACAGGCTATAGTGGTCCTCCCGGATGGCACCCTCACCCCGGCCAACCTCAACCTGGACTCCATGCTCAAGAAGGAGCCCGTCCACCAGCAGGTGTTTGAACAGACCTCCCCCACTAAGAGCCCTAGCAGTGTCGGGAAGAGGGCCGGCTCTCCAAATAGCGACGTCTCGAGATTGGCCCCGCCTCCGAAACGACGTCGCTCTAGTTCCCTCCCCGACATCACCCAGCTCCCGTCCGTGGTGGACAAGAATGCTCCCATCCAGGAGGAGAGGGAGGCCGAGGAGAGAGAGGCAGAGGAGGATGCCGTAGCCACCGCTAACAGGAGCAGGAAGGAGGCGGGTAAGCGGAGGAACATGCCGCCACTCAGCATGATCCAGATCCCCAAGGAGGGAAAGATGCACGACCCCATGCTGGGGTTCCCCACGCCACCACAGAGCAGCCCCCACTTTGCCTCCTCGCCGCTCATACCTAACATCATGAGCAACATGTTCCAGCCGCACCCCATGACCCCAATTACCCCGGGGCAGGACTCGTTTAACCAGGAAGACATCAAGGAGCTGGTGGGAGAGACCAGTGCCCAGACACCACTGCCTGCCTCTCCAAACGGATCCTCCAGCCTTCCTCCCTGTAAGTATACATAATACCTAGACCAACCTACATGAGTGAAATTTAGTACGATAGAGGTGTATGGGAAGATACTAACGAACGTTTTGTGTTGGTGTGGTATTAGTGTCACAGCTTCATCATAGTTTGGGAGTAACAAATGCTGGAGGTAGTGCATACACTGCCAGTTGTGTTTAATGATGGTGTGTTAGTATAGCGTAATAGTTTCCATTTCGACCACCTCGTACTAAAAACTTTCCACGTGTCTGTGTGTGTTCAGTTCCGACAGGGAGAGGTCCGATCCAGCTGTGGCAGTTCCTCCTGGACCTCCTCATCTCCCCCGACAAGAGCCACCTCATCCACTGGACTGGCAACGGCTACGAGTTCCGCATCCTCCTCCCCGAGGAGATTGCCAAACTTTGGGGCGCCCGCAAGAACAAGCCTCGTATGAACTACGACAAGCTCTCCCGTGGCCTTCGCTACTACTACTCCAAGGGGATCATGGACAAGGTCCCGGGAAAGAAACTCACGTTCAAGTACACCTGCGACGTCCCCAACTACCTGCAGTCTCGTGGGGCCGCAGTCCGGGCCGTCAGTACCAACGGGAAGACGGCCATGAGCACAGAGGCTTGACACTGCTCACAACCTGTGTGTGTGTGTGTTTGTGTGTGTGTGTGTGTTGTGTATTTCCCTCTCCTTGTCAATATAATTGCGGGTGTGTTTGTTTGTGTGTGTTTTTGTATTGTGTCATGCTGGTGAAATTGTGTGTAGAGTGGTGTGTGTTGTGTACAAGTTTTTGGTGCTGTGTTCTTGTTCTTATGGATCACTGTTAGTCTGTAAGCTGTTCTAGGTTTCAATTATGAATTATCGTCATAACAATGCCCACCCCACCTTCATATTATTCCCCCGTTTTTATAGTTATACATTATTCTATCCACAATTTCTTCTCACCCCTGTATTAATAACATTTATGATTATCTTGCTGATTGACTGAGATGTTAAAACATTGATCTTAAGTTTTGGTGCACTCTGATAATGTCAGTGGAAGTGTCGGTTTGCTCATGGCTGGCGATACGTTATTAACCCTCGCCTGCGTGCATGCGCAGCGAGGGTTATTGCAGTCGGTCTGTGTGTGTGTGTGTGTGCGCGTGTCCATCCGTCCGTCCACTGTTTTTCTCGGTAACCGCGGCAACTCTGAGCGTGAAACGTGGACATATTATCAACTAGGAGGCATGCATGGTAAAATAAGATTCTGGAGCGGAAAAGGCCGGGGAAGCTGGTGAAACCACTGAGGTAGCTAGTAGCCATTGGCTGTAGCTCTAATAAACTACTATTGGAGCTCCATAATTAACAGGGGCGAGGGTTATGCACTTTCAAGTGCTTTTCATTATAATGAAGCGGTCAGTTTGGGGCCAAATAATATTATTGTACGGAAGTTATAATTATAGTTAATATTATGAGGATGGCAAGGAAACAAGACAGGGATGACCTAGTGCTGGTTACCCCTCCATGTGTGTACATGTTAATTTTAGACTAGGCTGCTTTGTTCATGTATTTAGGGTGGTGGTTCAGGGGAAAGCAACATGCTTGGGGAAAATATAAATTCGGACCCTAAGCCATCCAGCTGAGGTTTACAAACAATGGCAGATTAAAAGATCATTTTAGTAGCACCAAAGGGAATAGGTGCAATAGCTTTTCCATTGTAGCAGTGTTTCGTAGCCTAGCATTTCATCTTGCTCCGGTCCACTTCTGGTGCACCTTTGTCTTGGTGTTACAGCCCTCACACGTGATCACATCAGCTTTCGCGCTGATGGAGAACAATAACATACAATATAGAAAGGGGTACTCTGATTAATGTTGAGGATGAGCAAGCTCATGACCATGAGGCTCCCATAGGCATCAATACCCTCTGTATGGAGCAAAACCTGCGCCTCTAGGTCAGTCTGGCCATCTAGATTGTGTCCAGGCCAACGCGCGCAGGCGCTTATTTACTCCCCACGCGTGATTGGCGAGCGAAGCGACCACCCACGCGCTAAAAGCACAGAGTATAGTAGTAGTACACATGCGCACGTTGAAGAAGGCAGACATTCCTGAGCCCCATCCCAACACCCGTCTTGAGTTGACACTTGTGTCTCCTTCGATATTCGGACAGGTCCATCACGAAAGTTCTTTAACAGAACGTCTCCAAATTCACCGGAGGTGTGCACGGACATCAAACCATCGTTTCTTTCTCGCCGATAGTCACTACGGTAGATCGTGGAGCTTTTCCATGGCTGTAGACACTGCACAGCTGTTATACTCGACTCAGCATTAATGAGCCACGCGCATGCGCCAAGCATAGCGTTGTCGTTGCGCGCGCGCGCATTCGCAATCCCAGCGGGTTGACGTGAAACACCTGCAGAGGAGTGCGCCATCGTACTGTACACATTTCCAACTGGCTAACCTGCGTTTTGCTGTTGATTTGCACGAGGAGTAAACTTGGCAGAGTCTGCGCGGTGTTACGTGAGCCTTGCCGGGCGCACAAATGAGCCTTCATTCCGGCTATTTGTCAGTCCCAGAGGTTGTAAACTGATTACTAAAATTTGCCCCGTCAACTTCTCTACAACATACCCATGAACATCAGAGTGACTGTAACAATAAAATGCAGCGTTGTCATAAGCTGTTAAAATTAGTGGAGACAAGTGGAGACAAGTGGAAAAATAATTTTTTTTCAAAATAAAGGCGGGATATAGGGATGGCTTGAAGCACCAAAAAGGAAGAAACAACACACCAAAGATGCACAAAGCTACATGACAACATACTTATAATTATCATTGTTTGATTGTTCATAAGCAACAATTACAAAGGCATAGGGATGGTGTCATGTAGCTTTGTGCATCATTGCTGGGTAATGACCCCTTGTTTCTTACTTTTTGGTGCTTCCAGCCATCCCTATATCCCCCTTCATTGTGAAGAAATGATTTTTCCACTTGTATAACTACTGTTAGCCTGAGCCTTGTGTGTGTATATCTGTCAGGGTGACCGGCGGTCTTCTATACCTTGTCTCTCAGCTGCAAACACATTCAATTATTTTCCCGTATGTGACACGCATGGTAGTAACTACTGTATAGTGGTAAATGTGTAGTTTTAAATGTTTTATGCAGATGCTGCATGCACACTATTCAGTGTTGAAGCATTGTTATAAAATTGCACATCTTGGATGAGTATTGCTTTGCTGTAAACTGAACAGCTCACGCTTTTACAGTGTAAACCCTCGGCGAACTGCGCATGTGCGGTACCACTAATTGATGGGCTGGGCTTTTTATGCCTTTACTCGTGGTATCCCGCTAGTAGCTCGCGGAGAGTCTGGCACGGGCTAGCTACAGTAGTAAATAGCACGCGGGAGTCGATACATGCCCTTCGTTGTGACTTGTTGTGCCTTCAAGACACACAGAGCGAACGGACGCGGTCGAGGTAAGCCTGTGCTAATTTGCATATTGGTTGTTCACTTGGTTTTCACGCCATAACTTTAGAACGCAGTAGTTTTACGATTTTTTAATGCATCCACGCTGAATGAAACTAGCTAACATACTTAATGACTAAGTATGGATGTACTTTGTGTGAAATATCAATTTTCTATGCAACAAACTCTCCAGCGTACGCATGCGCACTAATGTGCCGACCAGCCCCACCCACCTACCTCACGCGGCGGAACGCACGCGCGCAAGACACCGCCAGTAGAAGAGACTACTCAAATTTATCTCTGGAGCCGCCACTGTCCTAACACACAGCAGCAGTTAAACCTCTATGCTCTCTCCTGTGTAAAACCTGGACTGGATTATTTCATGTCGAAGTATACAGGAGACCTAGCTAAGCAAATTGGTATATTTAAAGCAGCTAGACTCTTCGTTCCTCATAAGGTTGTGCAATTGTCTCCTACTGCATCTACTGTTGACTCACTTGATTCCTTTCCATTTCTAGTCCCTCTTCTTCCTGCTTTGAAAACTGAACTGCCAACTTACCTTGCACTTGCCTCAGGAATTTCTGTTGAGGTTGAGCCCACAGTGTGGTGGAAACAGAACAAGGCTGAGTTGCCCCACTGGTCCCATGCATTTACTGAAGTTGTATAACGATCCAGCCATCATCGGCGGCAGCTGAGAGAGTATTCTCTCTCTTGAGGAACAGTTTCAATGAACGACAGGACTTGGCATTGCAGGATTATTTAGAGGCATCCTTGATGCTACAATACAATCGTGGTCGTTGATATCAATGTCATGAATTGTTGAATTTGTAAGAAATGTTTCAGAATAATTGGTGTAATTTGAAGGAATAAATGGCATATTTCCAGGGAATAAAGGAATAGAATAATAGGCTAATAAATGGGAATAATTTCCTCAAGCCTATTACCTAACGGGCACGTAGACTATCATCATCAAACTGCGTATGCGCTGAGAGCCGCATTGGCTGCGCCCGCCCGGCCGCGCACTTCTGGCCGCAAAAACCTCGGAAGACAAGTACGCATGCGTGGTAGTAAGAAGGCCGACTTTTAAGCGGCGAGCATGCACACTGACCGCACACAGTCTTGCTGTCGCAGTCGCAACCAGCCAGTTTCTTAGTCTCTCCGAGTCCCGCACATCAAGCGTCCCTTCATAATGTTGCAAATGCGTCCTCCGGCCACCTATGGCATCCCTCCTCGTTGTAAGTTCACCCACATTTGTCTATCCATAGCTAATTGGACCATATGGACAGTAAGGCAGTACATCAGTCTAACTACCTAGTTCAATTATGGAGAACCCAGAATAAGCAAGCTATAAGTACAAATACTTAGTATTTTAATGAAAATTTGTTGCTGGGTCCTCTACATTGCAGGCGACTGGGGAGCTCCCCTGCTCCTTTACCTTTGGTGGAGCTTGAGAGAAATATTGAGCATAGATTGAAATTTTACCTGTGCAATCTCTGCTCTGACCATTACTACTATATATGTGTTGTGAAGGGTCTTTTGGTTTTACTTTATGTATATAGATGAAACGGAAGCAAAAAGGAAAATTCAGCAATTACAAGGAGAATATGATGACATCCTTGCTCTTGCAAAAATGGAAATGGCTGAAGTTGAAAATTTGCATTATTCTACCTTGTGCTTTGTGCCTAATCCAAAAAAAGAGCACCAGGAGCTAGTTAAGAAAGCCATTCAAGAAGCCAAATCGAGAGAGGATGACAAAATTGATGTTGGGAAATATCGTTATTTCCTCCATTACCCTATGCTGGAGCACATTATAAAACTCTATGGTAGTCATGAGCTAAAAGAAAAAATGATGGATTACGTCAGTAGAGTGGGTGCTTTTAGAAAAGAAACGAAGCTGTGTATATTTTCAAAGGTTGATGATGGCCCGTCAGCAAGATTCGGCACTACATTGAGTGCCAAACTTGACATGGATTGGACCACTGCTACATTGGACGATGTTGAACAGATTCGCATTCAAATATGTGAAGTAATGGAGTTTTGAAATTGAAAACAGAGCAGTGTCCTCTGTAATGAGTATATACCTTGTTTGAGATAACCAGTTTGGCAAAGGTCTTGTCTTTCTGCAAGAAGGGCTTATACCTGCTCTGAACACCCCTGCAAGGGAACACAAAGTAAAACAAGATTCATCTCCAGAATATGCAGTGCTCTGCTAAGAACACTATAGTAAGCCAAGGAACTGTTTGTTTTGTGCCCTGGGAAATACTAGGAAGGTGAACAAGGGGTAATCCCATATTTAGAGAAATCCGTGACTTCTTTGTGGTAGCTGAGGTGGACAAGTTTTGTTAGGCAAATGTGGTGCCCTTCAGAGAGACACATGACCTGATTGTTGTGGAGTAGCTACACTAGACCACTCCAGTTACATTTTGGAGCCATACATCAGTGCTTAGTGAATATGCATACTTCTACATGTATGCTTCCTTAAACTCACATAGTCTCTGAATTGCATGTATAATAGTACACAGCTATGGCTAGTAGCTAAAATATTCATCTAGACATCTCAATTGCATGATTTCCTATTATACAGCTACAGCTATAGCTACAAGTGGAAAAACCATTTCTTCAAAATGAAAGGGGGATATAGGGATGGCTTGAAGCACCAAAAAGGAAGAAATGAAAAGCACTAAAGTGCAAACCCTCGGCGAACTGCGCATGTGCGGTACCACTAATTGATGGCTGGGCTTTTTATGCCTTTACTCGTGGTATCCCGCTAGTAGCTCGCGGAGAGTCTGGCACGGGCTAGCTACAGTAGTAAATAGCACGCGGGAGTCGATACATGCCCTTCGTTGTGACTTGTTGTGCCTTCAAGACACACTGAGCGAACGGACGCGGTCGAGGTAAACCTGTGCTAATTTGCATATTGGCTTGTTCACTTGGTTTTCACGCCATAACTTTAGAACGCAGTAGTTTTTACGAAAATCGCCTTTTTTAAAATCAACCCAGTGTAGCACTGAACCAGATCATATCGCTATTTACCTGATTTCGTGCGCGCGGTGGCAGAAAACGTGGTAACAGACAGACGGACAGACACACTTACGAAACAATGAAAAGCACTGAAGTGCAAACCCTCGGCGAACTGCGCATGTGCGGCACCACTAATTGATGGGCTGGGCTTTTTAAGCCTTTACTCGTGGTATCCCGCTAGTAGCTCGCGGAGAGTCTGACACGGGCTAGCTACAGTAGTATATAGCATGCGGGAGTCGATACATGCCCTTCGTTGTGACTTGTTGTGCCTTCAAGACACACAGAGCGAACGGACGCGGTTGGGATAAGCCTGTGCTAATTTACATATTGGCTTGTTCACTTGGTTTTCACGCCATAACTTTAACTGCATCTGCTCGTGTTGAATTATTAATTACGAGCAATAAAGCGACACCCCTAACAACGTCATCGGCATACCAGCCAGTAGTAGCTACGTATAGTTGCTGACACTTGCCATAATTAAACTCGCTGCACCAGTGATTGTGGTTTTCAGCTTCAGTGTAAGCGAGCATTCCATCTGCCACACCCATGGGATTAATCATTAGAGTGTTTTTCTCGTAACTGGAAAGCATAGGCAATGGCTACTCGCTCTCTTCCAGAGAAGTATGTATGCATTGATGTCGAATGCGTTGCGACTGGTCGCCGTCATGACGCCCGGTCGGTTGCCCTGGTGGCAATTGTCGATCAAGACGAACGAGTCTTATTGAAAAAGAAAGTTAAACCAAGAGAAACGGTGATGAGCTACCTTACACCATTAACGGGCCTTCGTGAAGGAGACCTGGATGATGGAGAACCGCTAGAGAGTGTACTGGCGGAAGTTAAACGTATTCTGAGTCCCGAAATTGTTCTGGTTGGACAGCTCGTCAAAAATGATGTGCAATGGCTGAAGTTGCGCGAGGGTGAACACTTTTCGTGTACAGTAGACCTCGGAGAGCTTTTCAAGGCCTACAACCATCGCTTTTCAAACTACAACTACTTTCCCCTGAGTCACGAAGCCAACACTCTTCTGTACCAAGGTAACGCTTTTGATTGCTTCCACTTCAGCTAAGGACTATGCATGTTTGTCTACAGGTTTTATTTCTGACGAGCGCGATCAGGTCACAGACGCAAAGGCTAGCGTTCAACTGCTTAAAAAATTTTACGCCGACAGTGGACGGTTGGAGGAAGCTAAGAAGAAATTGCTACGAAATCGTCCTCCTCCATCGTGGGTAAAGCAGAATAACTGCCGCTGGGAAGGAGTTTGCTTGGCGGCCTACTTTCCAGAAAAGTGCTTCTGTGGTGCTCCAACAAAAAAGACTTAAATGACTCACCGTCAAAGTGCTATAAAAGTAAAAGTACTTTAGTATCTTTACTATATATAGTACTATAGGTATCTAACTATGGTAGCTTAGCTATAGACTTTGTTTTAGTGCTAGGGAAGTAGTTAAAGAAGAGTAGCTATTTGTGCAGTTCGCTCATGTCAGCGACAACTCCCACAAAAGAGCTGCCCTAAACCTCAAACCACTGTCCTATGGTATACTCTCACTCAAGTTCCTTTGTAGAGAGGCCTTTGTGATGTTTCAGTTAAGCACAAGAGACTCTATAATTGCAAAGCAATGTAACGGTGGCTGTAGAAGAGTCATCATTGGGGGGAATGATGGTGAGCACCACAAATGGAGAGCTTGCTGCCTACTAGAACCATAGAAGTGTGGCATTTACGATAATCTAAGAGTAGTACACTACAAACAGAGAGCTACTACAATAATTAGAGAAAAATGTGCCACTATTTTAATGGCACGTATACTTCCCAATGAGGATGTAAGAGCGTCGGTAGCTAGACTGGATAGCGCGGGTGAGAATGACTTGCTAGGTCTTAGCTATACACGCTGCCACTGACATCATTGATCCTCGATGCGCGATCCAGCCAGCGAGAGAGCCCTCCTCCATTCGATGGAATTCGCTGCGCTCTTCAGTGACTGTACCTCTTTCCAATATTCCTGCTTTCAAGGAGGACGGCTATTGCAGATAGTCATTATTGTGTGCTCGCTCCCGCTCGCCAAAAATGCCCTGCATTCGCCTATATACTACAACATCCGACAGTTGCCATTCCATACAAAAAAGTTCACAAAGTTCATGCATGTTCAATGGGCCCGCCACGCCAGGACATGACATGTAAACGGACAAAGTTAGGGACTATGACAATAGTTACTAGGAATGCGCACGCGCATATTTTCCTCGCGCCTGCCAGCCAATGCGTAAACAGTCCGACTGAGGCCGCTCGTGCGTGCTCTACTGACTGCGCGCACGGCGGAAGCTAGACTTCCTACGAATGACGGAAGTTACACTTCCTTTTGGTGACTAATTTACATTCCTAACGTGACTAATTTACATTCCCTATGCGTGACTAATTGACATTCTTAAGCGTGACCGACACGTACACGCATATCGCGAGAATACAACCCGGGTGAACGAGCCAGCTCTGGATTCGCACCGATTTGATAGCGGCAGGCGCTCACACACACAACTCCATAGTCTCTCTAAATAGTGTCAATCCATAGGTAGCAGAACTGCGATCTTGCTGACCGGTCTTGTGTATACACCTTGACAGTCATCACACGCACTAGATTATCCTGCCCTGGGTGTGTCTCCAGCACCCTACCGAGGGGCCACTTGGTTGGTGCAATTCCCGATTCCTGCAATACGACCACATCACCAGGCGCCACGTTTCTGGATGGATGTTTCCACTTGTTGTAACCCTCGGCGCGCATGCGCAGCGAGGGTTACAGTAGTCTGTCTGTCCGTCTGTCCGCGCGAGTTCTAGCACTACAGGCTACGAGGCGCCAATGAGTGGCACCAACGGGTTGTGAACGACGAGAAGATTGATATTAGCGTGGCGATTTCCCCGAAACGACTGCGTTCCAGACATATGGCGTGAAAACAAGCGAAAAAGCCAACGCGCGGTCGATCGCGCACGCGCCCTCTCCTGCAGGCTAGCTATATAGCGCGCAGCGTAATGTCAATTAATCGCCGGAGCATGCGCTACGTCACAAGTGGAAAAATCATTTTTTCAAAATGAAGGGGATGGCTTGAAGCACCAAAAAGGAAGAAACAAGGGGTCATTACAGCAAAGATGCACAAAGCTACATGACACCATCCCTATATCTTTGTTCGATATTAAACTTTCCTTACGAACAATAAAACAAAGATATAGGGATGGTGTCATGTAGCTTTGTGCATCTTTGCTGTAATGACCCCTTGTTTCTTCCTTTTTGGTGCTTCAAGCCATCCCTATATCCCCTTCATTTTGAAGAAATGATTTTTCCACTTGTTTCCACTATTTTTTAACAGCTTAAGACAACACTGCATTTTATTGTTACAGTCACTTGTGATGTTCATGGGTATGTTGTAGATAGGTTACCAAGGACAAACTCTAATTGTTGAAAGCTGTAGCTAATGGGCTGCTAGTGCCTGAAGCAGGAGCTACGTAGATACCATATTCACCTCAAGTAATTAGGTAGGATGTTATTATAGGTTATGGCACATGGTTGTGGTTTCATGGGCAGCGGTAATCAGGCTACAACCTAGGGGAGACAAATGGGCCCCTTTTGTGCGCCCAGCAATGCCGGCCAAGTTGCTCCTCGTGTAAATCAACAGCAAAATGCAAGCTAGCCAGTTCGAAATGTGCACACTGACTTACAGAAGGCACTGGAAGCTGAGAGTTCCTCTGCAGGTCGCCTTGTAATACGCGCGCACAGCGCGAACGTCCCTGCCTAGCGCATGCGCGCGGCTTACTGAATGCTGAGTTAATTAGCAGCAAATGGCGTTGTTCAGTGTCGACCATGGAAGAGCTCCACGATCAACGGTAGTGACTTGCGGCAAGAAAGAAACGATCGCTTGATGTCCGTGCACACCTCCGACAAAATTGGAGACGTTCAGTGAAAAAATCAGCGCTTCAACTGGTTCTGGTAAGGAGATAGCGGGTTTACTGAAGAAGAAACCGGAAGATGAAGAATATGATGATGATGACACGAAAATCCAGAAATCGGGTATGAGCGAAGTCTCGCGTGGAGAACTGAAGGTGCATATGAGGTGTTTTGGAACATGTATAGGTAGATATGGGCCCGTAGACTATTGCTAGCGTGTTTTGAAGGCCTAGGGAGTCATTTTGAACGAGTTTTTAGGCGTTTTGTACGCGGATCACGTGAGATTTGACTCGTGCCATCCCTATATAGAGCGTCTACCGACGCTCTAATACGATCCACTCAGTTTGATCTCTGTTCCCTATGGATAAACGATAAACATGATGAGCAAGGTATGTTCGCAATGTAGCATAATAGTTCAGGTGGCGAGCAGTTTGTGGTTGCGGCCTTGCCTTCCCATCTATACAACGTCTGGCGAGAGCATTGAAACACAGAAGAGCAGATAGATTGAATAAAGCAAATATGAGAGCCTCTGAAACACCTGAGCTATTGCTCTAACCGCTAATGCAACTACCCTGTGTTACGGTGGGACTCGTGTTACTGGCTCCGTCGATGACATACGGCCCAGCATACAGCGATGCTACAACTCGCTAGTTTACCGCCGAGGGTTTGCACTTTAGTGCTTTTCATACTTGAGAGGTACTCATTCTGCCAACGCTGCCAGAAATGACGTACCAGACACTGACAAAGATGCCATCGACGGAGTACAGACATCGATTTATAGGAGAACTGAGGATCTGGTAGGGCGGTGATTGGTTTTCCGATCAAGAAGTGGCCAGGTGTGAGTAATTCTATTCCGTCGTCGTCTGGAGAATTGATCGGAACCAATGGACGGCTGTTGAGACATGCCTCCACTTGTATGAGAATCGTTGAGAGTTCTTCGAATGTCAATTTGACTAGAGAGACAACACGCTTTAAATGGTTCTTGACACTTTTCACAGCTGATTCCCATATCCCACCAAAGTGAGGCGATCTTTCTGGAATGTACTTCCATCGTACTCTGAGCAGAACACAATTCGGATATTGCATCTTGAGTGATTTGATGACTGAGAAAAACGTTCAACTCCCTCAGCTCACGATTGGCACCCACGAAATTAGTTCCATGGTCACTCCAGATAAGTTGTGGGTGGCCGCGTTGAGCTGTGAACCTACGCAATGCTGCAATGAAAGCTTCAGTCGTCAGATCTGACACCAACTCCAGATGAACTGCTTTCACTGCCAGACACACGAAAAGACAGATATAGGCTTTCAGAATGGTCGGCTTCTTGACATATCCATATTTGATCTGGGAAGGGTCCTGCATAGTCAACTCCAACCCTTGTGAAGACGGATCCTGGGGTAACCCGTTCAATGAGTAACTGACCGAGTAGCTGACTAGTCGGCTTAACAGTGTGACGTCTGCACGTGATGCATTGTCTAGTGAAAGATCTCACCATTTTGCGGAGACCGGTTATGTGGTACTGTCGGCTTAGAGAGGACATCAAAAGTGTGGGACCAGCGTGCATCAGACGTACATGTTCGCCCTCTGACGATGAGTCTAGTCAGTGGGTGGGATCCATGAAGGATAACCGGGTGCATTTTGGAGTAGGCTAACTTGGAGTGACTCATTCGTCCACCGACTCGTAGGAGGGCTAATGATTGGTCTAGGAAAGGCCGCAGTGGGAGAAAACGATTATTTTTGGGGAGAGGCAGTCCGGTCTTCAGCAGCTCAATTTCCTCAGCGAAGCATTCTCCTTGAACAATGGAGATCCAGTAATTTTCTGCAGAAATCAATTCGGTGACCGTAAGGTGAGGACAACTCTCAGAAGTAGAACTTGGACGGGCGTTCTTGACGAAGCGTAACACCCATGCCGTGATCCGCTTCAGCTTGGTAAAGGTAGAGAAGCGATCGAATGGGATGATTAGTTGAGCTGTTGTCGCAGTCGCCAGATGACAGACATTTCTTTCTTCTTCGGGAACAGTTGTGGACGACAAATTCAACTGATCGGGCCACATTGACGATTCAGACTTCAACCAGGGAGGCCCATCCCACCAGAGCTCGTGTTGCTTCAATTGGGATGGAAACAAACCCCTCGACGCACAATCTGCTGGGTTCTCTGGACCAGGAATGTGCCTCCATCTTTCAGGAGGTAATTGATCGATGATGAGGGACACTCGATTGCCAACGAATGTCTTGAATCTTCTTGGGTTGCCAGACAACCAACCCAGAACGACAGTGCTATCTGTCCACGCAAACACGGACCTTACAGGTATCTTGAGGATCTTCATTGTACGTTGGAGTAACCTGGTGAGAGTTTGAGCTCCACATAACTCTAGTCTTGGTATAGAGAGTCTCTTGATGGGGGAAACTTTCGTTTTGGAGATAACGAGAGAGGTGTGAACTCTTTTAGTCGAGTATTCAATGCGCAGGTAGACGACACCAGCGTAGGCTTCTTCCGAGGCGTCGCTGAATCCATGCAATTGAGTTGATACGATGGTTTCCTTTGAAGGCGAGTAACATCGAGGAATTCGGACCGTCATCAATAGAGGTAGCTCGCTTCTCCATTGGAACCAGTCTTGATAAATGTGTTCGGGGATCGGATCGTCCCAGTCGAGTTTTATTTCCCATAGACGTTGCAGGAGAATCTTCATTTTTATGATGGCTGGAGAGAACCACCCCATGACATCGAATACCTTGGCTACGTCTGAGACCATGCGTCTCTTCGTGATAGTGGTGTCGGGTGAGAATTCAGCGATAGTGAGACGGAACCTGTCAGCGGAGATGTTCCACTCGATGCCAAGGGTTTTGGTGTATTCGTTTACCTCTGAAATGGTTTGGGTGTGGTTGGTGTCCCTGAGTTCCTGAGGAATCTTCTCGAGGACGGAAGGATCACTAGAGTTCCATTTCCTGAGTAGGAAACCACCGCGAGCGAACAGGTCTGCTAATTGCTGTTGCAAGATCAGTGCAGAATTTGGGTCATCGGCACCTGTCAAACAGTCGTCGACATAGAAGCATTTCCGTATAACATCTGCTGCTAGCGGGAACTCCTGCGCGTACTCGGTTGCGTTTTGTTTCACAGCCATATTGGCTGCAAATGAAGATGCCGATACTCCAAACGTCACTCGGGTCATACGGTAGTCCTTCAGTAGAGCATTCGAGTCGGATCTCCATACGAAACGGTGTAGATCCCGATCACTTTCTGTCAGTTTCACGGCTCGGTACATCTTACTGACGTCTGCAGTCAGCGCGACAAGGTACGAGCGGAAGAGTAGTAGCACATCAATAAGTGGTGGATGAATGGTGGGACCGACGAGAAGTGTATCGTTCAATGAGACTCCAGTGGACGATTTGGCTGAGGCATCAAACACTGCCCTGACCTTGGTAGTAGTACTCGCGTCCTTGTACACGGCGTGTATCGGTAGATAGAAGGTTTCTTCGATTGGCTTCTCCATATCCGCCGTTGGGACCTCCTCAGCATGTCCCAAGTCGAAATACTCTTGTATGACATCATCGAGCTTCTTAAAACGGCCCTTTGCATTCAGAGAACGCTCCAGTGATAGAAATCTTCTAACAGCCTGTGACCTGGATTCACCGATTGACTTCGCAGAAGGATCTCGGGGTAGGGGAACTATGAATCTTCCACCAGGTGATCGTGAATGGCTTGTTTCGAAGTGGCGAACTACCATTCGTTCCTCCATTGAGAGGGCTGACTGATCAGGAGGGGCCTCCTCAATCTCCCAGAAGCGTCGGAGGATATCATCTCCAGACGTGACGAAACTGTGAAGAGAGGTGACACTCGCATGATTGAAGGAATCTGAAGATGATCCAGAACCACCACAGAGCACCCATCCGAATTCGGTCTCAAGGGCAGTAGGAGATCCAGGAGGACCGCTCCGCCGGCCATGACGTAGCACATCAACGAACATGTCAATTCCAAGGAGAATGTCAATGCGGCCGGGTTGTCCGAACCCTGGGTCAGCTAGAGGAAGATCAGAGATGTGCTTCCAAGTCAGTTGGAACGGTACGGGAGCGAGTGGTAGGTCACACGTGATCTTTGCAACAATGACAGCGGATACTCCTATCTTTCTTTTGCTTGGTCCGACAGGTGAAATCTGGAAATTTGAGATTGACTGAATTGGTGCTCTTTGTGAGATACCACCGATACCCGACACCCTGACGTGTTGATTAAAACGAGGCAGGGAGAGAGACTGTACTAAACGTTCGGAAACGAACGAGGCGGACGAGGCATTGTCGAGCAGTGCTCTGGCTTCCACAAATGAACCGTCTGGTGCGAGGACAGACACGCGACATGTCATGAGTAACGCGTTGGACTTCAACTTCATGGCAGCGTTGGATGAGACATGAGTAGTGTCCTTGCTCCCTGTTGATCCACTAAACTTGGGACTAGTTTGTTGGTCGACATGCAGAAAAGTGTGGTGTGGCTTCTGGCAAACCTTGCATTTATGAATCGATCTACACTGCTTCTTGAAGTGACCACTGGAGAGGCAGTTGGAGCACAGGTTGTTTGTCTTCAGTACGGATATCTTCTCGTCGTGCGAGAGAGACTTGAATTTGGCGCAAGTGTAGAGGGGATGCTTCTTGGTTTTGCAGATGACGCAATTGCTGGAGGCAGTAGTGTTGGTGGTGAAGGAAGTGATTTTGCTTGAAGGCTTCTTCCTATGCGTTGGACACGAAGTTTCCGAGGCTTGTGCTCGCAGGTCAATGAAGCCTAGCAATTCTTCATAGGGAGGCACGTCTGCAGACGACTGGCTGTGCTTTTGCCACTCGAAGAGTGTTCCAGTGTCCAATTTCAGTTCGATCATGGAAGTGATGAATTGGCCTGGAAGTTCACACCCCAAGGTCTCCAATGCACGGACGTGCTGTTGTATGTCATCATGTAATCGTCGCAGCTCCTTCCCATTACCCTCTTTTAAGGCCGGGGTGTCTACGATCATCTGAACATGCGTGTACGGTGGATGAGGCGGGGTCTATCGAATCACGATTTCAGACATTTGACGGCTTCGTCGTAGTTGTCACCTGAATTCGAGAGACCTTCTATTGCGCTTCTAGCCGATCCGTCCTTCAGTGCGTGCTGCAGGTAGACAATCTTCTCTGCGTTCGAGAGATTCGTTCGGTCGTGCACGGAGATGGCGAATTGCTCCCACCTTCAATTTGAAAGCATCATAATTATGGCTAAACGGCAGCGTGCTATTACCAGTATTGGTTGAAGAGCAGTGGTCCTTGAGAATGCCAACAGTGACATTCTGCCGGTAGTGTAGCTGTGAGTGTAGCTGGTCCACTCTCCTCTCCATCTCTGCCTTCACACTAGCCAGCTCCTCCTGACTCACATACTCAGTAGTTGAGCCATTGCCATCTGCAGTGGTATAACCTCGCACCAATGTCTTGTGTGTCTCTCTGTCTAGGTATGAGAATCTGTCTCTGATGACACTCACCTACTGTGCAATCTTCTTACTATGGAAAGCTTGCCAGATACATTCTTGTAGTAGGTCCTCCAGGAATTGTAAGAGTATACGTTTGCCTGGGAGATGTGTAGGGGGTGGAATGATGTAGACAGTGTCAGAGACTAGCATGCTGTGGTACTGCTAAGTTAGAATGCTGCATCACTTTGATATGTATCCGCAGCACCCTCAATTTAGTATTAAATCTCAAAAGTATTGAAGCTGATAACGCACCTATAGCAAGGTGGAGCGAGTTGATTCATATTCCTCTAGCTGAAAACCAAGGTCTATGTCTCTAATGTAGTTGGAAAGTAATTAACCCTCGGTACGCATGCGCAGCGAGGTTAGTCGTTCTGTCTGTCCGTCCGTCTGTCTGTCCGTCTGTCCACGCGAGTTCTAGCACTACAGGCTACGAGGCGGCCAATGAGTGGCACCAACGGGTTGTGAACGACGAGAAGAATGATACTAGTGGAAATGCTTGGCATTCTCTGGGCGAGCGGAGCGAGAACTGAAGTATAATCATACAACCATCATCATTACTAACGATATTATAGCTACGTATATACCTACAGGTAAAATGTTTCAGCAAGTAATAGAAGTTATTATGGTGTTGTCATATAATATCAGGTTGAGTAAGACAGCTTGCGCATACGTAGCTAGTGAAACTAGACCAGAAGAAGTAGCAACGGAAAGGTAATGTGCCCACACCCCCTCTCCATCTCTTAATCGTCGCTGAAAAGACAAGCCTCTCTGTCGTGAAGACTTTCGACGGCCGGCCGTTCTGTCTGTCTGCCTCTTGGGACAGAAGCAGTATCGTTGCCTTGGCCGCTCAAGATCTCGTAATGGTCCCTGAAAAGACGAGCCTCTCTGTCTTGAGGACTTTCGACGGCCGGGCGTTCTGTCTGTCTGTCTACCTCTTGGAGTATCGTTGCCTTGCCAGCTCTCGATCATCCCTGAAAAAGACGAGCCTCTCTGTCGTGAGGACTTTCTACGGCCGAGCATACATAGATAGAAAATTTGAGCCGAAGACACGATTCTCTGTTTGTTTTTCTTCGACGAAGAACGCTATCCTCCACGGATGCTCCTTCGAAGCCAACTGGACGGGGATGGAGACAAATTTCCGCACAGTAATAAGAAGCGCGTAATATTAACGCATGCGCACTAAGACGACGACGGTGCATATTATATAGAGACACGACTAGGTGGGCTCGCTCGCTCGCCCAGTTAATGTGGCGATTGTCCGCGGAAACGACCGGTTCCAGAGTTAAATCGACGTAGTCGTTGTAACACGGAATTAATACAAACCAAAAAAAAATAACAGAGCAAATATAAAGAAAAGGCAAAAAAAAAATATATTAAGAGAAAACCAGTTCATGGGCACGTTGACACCTGGGACATGCGGCCACCAGATCAAACCGGAGTGGAGGAAGCTACCGAAGCAACACCATTGGAGGAGGAGCGGGCACCCCTCGTAGCTTGAGGCGGGGAGGCAACGGAAGACGAGCAAAGGAGAGGAGGCATCGAAGCCAACACATGGTGGTGGGCAGTAGCGGTTGGTTCCATTTTGCGAGGAGCATTGAGGCAGCGATCGTTTGTACGTTGTTGTGGCAATCGACCAAAACCACCATGACAGACAGAAACGACGTGGGAACAAAAAGAGCGATGTTCAATTTCTCTGTTCTTTGCTCGTAGCCACCTCTACATTCTATCGAGTGCGATAGCAAGTGGTAAGTGGAGTTGACGAGTTTGAAGGAG
>CASHTH010002123.1:0-21235 GCA_030341885.1 Geodia barretti
GTATAAACATACAAATACATTGAATTAAAGAAAAATGCCCTAGCTCATAGCATAGCTACTAAAACAATTGATAACTCTAGACTAGAGTGTCAATTAAGCATACTTAACATTATAATCTCTACTCTAGCATTACAATACATACATTGATATTCTTCTAAGATAGCCTACAGTAGCATAACCGCACCTTGACATAGCTCTAACATAGCGAGTGAGATCCACGGCTCGTAAGTACACACCTATATCTATGTGCTCGGTAACTAATGTATGGCAGGGAAGATCCGTATGGTAATCTAACACTGATTGGTAATATAGGAGTCAATACATATTCCGCCTACATAGAATATCATATATAAAACTATGAGACCAAATACCCATTCATGGATATCAAATAGAGATTAAAGGGGCCGGGACCAACCTCTTATCGGTTCAAATTATCAACTAGGCTACCACAATAAGAAAAATGCAGAACTGTGGAAGAAATGTATTAAGTAACTGAGGAAAATGGTATGTAAAAAAATCGTAATTGTCCGGTATCTTTGGAGTCTTTGATGCGTCCGCCAAGGACGAAAAAGAACCCACACCACACGAGCAGGATACTCCCACCAGTTCATGAGGTAATCATGCCTAAAGTTGTGAGGTAGAAGAGTGGGTGTTTCTTCAAAATGGGCAGACCATGTAATATGGAATGGCAAAAAGCGGATCAGCAAACGGAGCACGGGAAAATTTTCAAAATGGGGGGTGGCATGAAGACGAAAGGGGGGAAAAAGAGAAGAGAAAAAATAGCGAGTCAAATGGGACTTGGTGCAATAATCAGATCGACAGAGGTGAAATAAAAGATAAGGGAAGAGCGATATGTGTAACCGAACAATAATCTGTTTAGAACTAACGGAGATGTAGAAGATACCAAAGGTAACATTCAAGGCATCAGGTTATAAAAATACTAAAAGCACAGCCAACAACACTTGGGGGGCCTTGCCAACGCACCTAGTGTAATCATAGCCATGTAGAAGACATAGCTTCTGTCGGGAAAAGCCTATGACCAGCCCTGGTCAATGGTGGATCATGGGGCACAACTCTCCAATAGAAACATGACGGGTTGCAAAGTGAAATATCAATATTTGTACACTAAACCTACTTATTACGCACTGCGTAGGGATGGGCTCAAAATTTAAATAAAAAGAGACAGGGAACTTCACAGGGCGCTCTCGACTTTTGAGCAAGTCTCAGACAGTCGCAAAACCAACAGCACACGATAGAATTTGATGCAGTAGTTAAACAATAGTATTTAATGAGAAACGAAAAGGTGTAATTGTCCCTGACAACAGAATACAAAAAGAGCTCACTGGAAAACCCGAATCTTTGGAACAACAGCTTTTCGGGAAAGGGAAAAAAAAAATAAGAGAATATATACTGTTATTGACAAGTGACATGCGACTACGAGCTTAGGTTCAAGGTGTGAGGTTGAAAAGGCAGGCTAAATACACAATCATCAACAACCTATAATAGCCTTAAACCCACAAGCCGGTGTGTGGGATTGCAATATCAAAAACCTAGGAATTCATGCAGGCCAACCTGGTCGTTGTTGCATCAAAAGATAGGTGGGTGCGACCATGCGCCTTGCAACATGAAGATATATTTGCTAACTACCTTGATTTTTTCAATACTCTTGTCTAACTACTGGCGCGCATAAAGCGTTCCGAGTAGTCACTGTGAACGCTATTGGTACGCTGGTGCTGTCTGTTAAGCTTGCCCCCGCTTGCCCGCCAAAAATGCTCTTTCGTACTAGATTATGAATGGGCTGGACTCTAATTCAGGTGGATGGCTAATGCCGTTGGTCTAAAACACTATCCCAATGGCATTCTACTAGCAATACCCAAAAACAGTGCAGCTGTTTGAAACGCGATGTAGAATGCGCAGTGTGAGGAATATTGTGAGCCGAACTTGCTCAAAGCGTGGCCCGCGTGGTTCAGTATTCCAATTGATGACATGCGGTGGGGTAGCTCATTTGCTATGAATGGACCGGCACATGGGAACATTAATATGAGGCAGACTTTCGTCTCTTGTGTGGTGGCTGTGAGAGTGTGTGTGTGTATGTGGTAAACATTGTATTATCATCACTATTAATAATTATCACTTGGACACTGCAGGCATTTCTTCAATGGGGACAACTCTAGGAAGAATTCATTATCTGAATCGCGGGTGTAAACACCAAGCAAGTGCATATCAAACGATTACACGGGTTTTCAGACAAAAATAGCTACCCTTTGGAACTTTAACCCACGGCACTCTGCTATCTACACGAGTGCTCTACCACTGAGCTATATACGTACCAGGGCAACTCAGTAGGCTGGGCCGGGCTCAATGTCAGTGTTCAATCGTGGCACTGTCACTTCTTGCGTGACTCTCTTTCACGGTGCATGGGGTAATGATAAATTGTCTAAGTGGCTCAGTCTAACATATGAACAACCGGCACAACCTGACAACTTTTGTCACTGCTTTTCGGCATAGTACGTCACGTAATTAGTAGTGCATTGGTTTATACATGTCACTCAGCCCTAAAAGGCTATCACTGTTTGTCAAGGTTCTGCCGTGCTATGCGGTGGAGGTGAGAGAGGTAGCAAAGAGTTCTCAAACAAGCCGTCCTCCTCCCCTCTCCAGTCTACTAGACCACACCTCCTCCTCCTCCTCTAGGAGTGAGGAGACGTCTGAAGAGAGGAAGGCTCAATTTGCTGCCAGAGTAAGTATCCCCCCTGCAATTACTAGCTTATTCGACTTCAAGCATATAGTGTGACCACCAGGGATGGTAGCCGCTAGCACACATAATGTGTGTACGTATGTACAACTGACACACAGCACAACTTATTGCTATTGGTTATGGATTAGTTCCATGGACTCTCCTACCCATACGTACGTACATAGTTCTCAAGACCTCTGTCAGGCATGTGTACAACTATATTGCCCCGGAGAGAGAAAACTGTTGTTTTGTGTTGCGGCAGGCAAGGAAATTCCTGCCGTATGGGTTTGGTCCGGGGGCCCAGACGGTGATTTTGGATGTGGGGAGTGTGGACGATGACGAGGAAGACTATGGAGACTATCAGGTCAGCTCCTCAGATTAACTCCTTAATGACATTTGTACATAGCATACAGTGAGAAATTCCGATTCTTGCAGGGGGGGGCATCAATGCTAAAGAATAGGCAATGTCGGTATGTTTAAAGTTGGAGATAGTCCGGGCTAAAAATAAAATATTTAGGGTGTAATTACATAGAGTGGTACGTATATTTTAGGCTCACACTATGTATGTCTCTCTTAATGCAATACAACTGAAGTAGTGGCAAATGGCCCCATGTCGACGCGTTTGAAGTTGGAGATGGTCCAGGCTGTAATGATACAGAGTGGTATGTATAATTATTATAGGCTCACACTCTATTATTTGTGTTTCAGCTGCTGAGAAGCAGTGGAGGTCAAGAGGTCGATGCTGCCACTGGTGGTCCATTCAAGAAGTCCAGTGAGCTACAAGAGTACCGATATACAACTCCCTCGGGAAAACGCTAGTTCTCTCTTTCCTAATCATATTCTTTTATTCAAGAAGAGATTTATATATTATTTTCAATGTCAAAAATTTTTATTGCAATGTTTTATCTGGCAAAAATCTTCTTTTGGTGAACTACATGATTTAAGACCCCCACCCCCATACTTTTTATATGTTCACTTGAGACATGGTGTTGGTGACCGCCATTATCCATTGCCATCACTTGCCTATGCAATGCCGTGCAGTATGTGTGACAATATATTTTCTCGTAACTCTGTGAGTGGTTGTCAAGACTACCCAGTAATCACTGTTGTGAATTGGCAAATTACATCACCACAATAATGTGATGCAATCAATGCGATGGAATGTACTATGGTATGCAATCCTGTAATTGGGGGGGGCTTGCTCATCTTCCCAATAATGATGGTGTACCGTGTTGTATGTACATGACGCCACAATGTTATAGTTCCTGTATTATGCTCATGCTATACAATAACCTTTTTCGGGCATAAACATACGTAGCGAAAGAGGGCCTTTGAGGATACAGTGTGCTTCTGTTGGTGCTTGAAGAAAGTTATCACTGCATGGATTGGAGTCCAGGTCGTCCCAGTATACTATGAACCCCCAGCAAATTCTTTACCTTACTCACACGTGTACATATGATTTTCTCTTCTCTAATCTTACTGCCGCTGTTTGAACCATGAGGCTAAGTTCACAATACATATGTCGCATTGACCCGTCGCGCCATGCCGCGTTGCCGCCCCGCCAGGATAGACTCCATTTCTATCTTCGCGGCAGGACGCGACGGGGCAATGCGCCATATTGTGGACCTAGCGTGAGAAAGATACGTATACCATTCAGTGGAGGACGACAAGCACTAAAACAGTGGCCAGTAGGCAACGCCATAGAATTCACAATGAGCTATATTATGTACGTTTGTGGCATATGGAGGAGGGAGTCAGGAGGCAGTGTGTACCAGAGTGAGGTAGGAGGAAAAGAGTTCAGTGCCAGGGTCAATGTCAGTTGTGCTCATCAGAACAACACACCTCATCCCCCCACCTCCTGACCTGGACAGAGAGGGATACTGTTAGCTGTAACATGCATGATATATAGGAGAGATACTGTTGGCTATAACATGCATGATATAATCTTGTTCCTATATGACCTCCCCACTTCCATTGCAATTGGCATGCAGAGCAAAGTTACGTGTGGTTTAAGGTGCAAATTTTTCCGGTACGTACATATTTATCCCACCACCACCTGACCTGTAATTAATATTATGACGGCAAAGTATCGTCGTCTCATTTCCATATGATCTCCCCATTAAATCCCTGCTATAGAACAACTGATAACCAAATTTAAAAATCACCTTTATCAGTGTGCATTTTCCCTTGATTTTGACCAAACAGATAGCATAATTTGCATCATGTACTATGGACGGTTAAAAGCGGTTGCCAAAAGCTTGTTACTGCACAGCACTTCTGTTTGCCATGTCATGTGTCAGTGTCAGCCACCTTTGGTTAATCCATAAAGGTGGGCTGCTCACCCAATTTCTCTCTCCTTGTGGTCGCAAACGGTGAAGTCGGCAAAAGTCTCAGTGACTGAAACCTCACGAAACCTCGCTTACCTTTTGCGACCAAAACACCATGACAGCATAATTATATAGCTCTACAAGAATTCCAAGATAGTGGAGTGCGTGACGAGTGTTTTGACGTTGCCCACAGTGAGCATGGGATGCTTCTCTGATACGTTTGTGCCCTTACATGGAAATTCCTCACGACAGGCTGCAAAACAGAGCTTTCCTAAGACTTCACCAATCTCAAACTCCTATTGAGTGTGGGTAACCTTATCTACGTACGTACCAACCTACCCTGAACAAAGGTGGAGCGAGGATGCCTCATTAATGAGGACATCTTTTTTCCCCCAACAGCAGTTCTTACATGCAGTTTCTTACAACAGTTCTTGCATGTAGTCGACTTGCCTTTGCCTATCTATCTACGTACCTCGTTACTTACACATGCAATTTAACCCCTAAAACAAGACCACTTGACTCTCTCACATTGGTGCTGACAGATACATACCTACAAACCTGCAGATAAACCTTTGCTTGAGAAATGTGTCAAATTTGCTTGATTTGGAGTATTTTTGCTTGAAAATGCTGCGTGTCCATTCAAAATGTATGGGCATGATGCATCACAGGTTTGCACAAAAAAGAGGGATTTGGCGATTTTCTGGTGGGCTAGGCAGTAATTATCAAGCAAAAAGCTGGATGGTTGGTAGGTATGCAGATAGTGCATACATACTTACTGTTCTTCTCCTAGCAGCGTGCCACTGTAGTAGACATTGGGGAGGAGTCTCCACAGATGCTGTGGGAGCGTGTCATAAGGTATGGTCACCTCCGCATACTCAACATTACTGGGAACCTCTAGAGGGAGAGCAAAGACAAAATGACACTTGCAGAATATTTTAGACAATTTTGCATTTTAACAGTATTGTCTGTGAAATCTGGTTGGTCATTTATGTATGAATATGGGAAAGTTATCCATTGCTACTCGTGGAGGTTTTATCCATGATTACAGCAGTCCCACTGAATTTTGTAACTCTAGTAGTTTGTAGGTAGGTAGCCTCGTCCAAAGGAGTGAGGTAATGATTGTGTAATGAGGTGAATGGGGAAATGGGGAAATTGTTAAGGAAGCCACATCAAGGGAGGGTTGCATGACAATGAACCCAAGCAGTGGTTGCATTTTTTTCTCACTGGGGGTATGTGTAAATTAGTTGCTGTGGCGAAATCATCGCAATTACTGCACTGACACTACGATGACCTGCATCAGGAGTAAAGACTACGTACTTGCAGCTGTCGTATACTGGACTCATGTACACACAGTTGCTCGCTCTCAGCACACTAAAGCTGAACGATGCGTGCTGTGTGCTGGATGAAGGTACGTACAGTAGCTATAGAGAATTAATACTTGAGGCCATTCAAGCTGAAAAAGAAGTCGAGATATCAGTGTGAAAGTTGCACAGACTCTAGTATTTACATATGGAAGATGAGTAATTTGGTATGCATAGTTACACAGCTTATATATACCAATACTTAATCACACACACACACAGTACATCTTGCATAACCCACTGATACATAATCACACATTGTACAGTTACTTAATGTGTGTGTGTGTGTGCTACTATTCAAGTTGTAGCCGGACAGAAGGCTAGGCCAAACACAAGTCGCAGAGTGTCTGCAGCCATAACTGGTGGCAGAGGCAGACACTATAATGAAATGAGTAGCCATCTAAGCTTGGAGTCTGTGAAGCACATTATGCATAAACTGTAACTAGAGACACCAACACTTCTATGAAATTGCATTATTAAGTCTGGGCTCCCAGCCAACATTTATAATGGGAATACACATCGCAGAGTTGCACAGGTGCTGTTGGATATCAGTATTTGACACGTTGCAAGAGGTGAGAGCCTCTCCTTTGCTTGATTAGCTGAACCGGTAAAAGGTTTTTATGTTTGCCTCTTGCAAACAAGTCACAGAACACAGCAGAGAAACGGCCATCTCTCACAATAGCATCTATCAGCAGAGACTTTTGTTATTGCCCCTGCCCCACTTGTTTGACTACATTGCATTATAATTCTCAGTTGCTACTTATTATGGTTTGGAAGTGTCTGCACTGTATATGTTTGATGGACAGACCTTTAGCGTGCAACAGAAACTCGACCGAACAAACAGAATATTTCCAAGAGAAGTTGTGCTAGTATTGATGGCCGGGAAGTGACACTGCACAGACCTCGAGTGTGGTTGTTGACCATCTGTCCCACTGCTAGAGGGTTTGACGGAAGACCAGTCAGCCAGGTGACATCACATGACATGTCCCCTCCTCCCACCACGTCTCGATAGGCACACGACCTGCACAATAGTTATAATAAAATATTTGCTTATGATACACCTATAATTATGCACAATTGCTTATTAGGATAATTTTTATCCCAATTTAAAGTGGGACATTTAAATTGTGCATAATTATATATGTGCCACAAGCAACCTTGTAATCTATACACCATAGACAGATTGGCTTTGTACGTATACCAAAAGCACCACACAAATGCTGTAAAACGAGAGACTATATACGTAGCATGCCGAGCTACAAGTCTTGTCCAAGTGAATTCTCAACATATTATTATAATATGCACACTCTGACACCCACCAAATGGAGCCAGTATGTTTCTCAACACACTGCTACGTAACAGAAGGGCTTGCTCCATCTGGTCTGCCTTATTGAATCAACCACCCACGCACTGATGAAACAGCAGACTAATTCATGTCCACACCTCTCTGTTGATACACACGAAATCCCCACAGTACAAAGGTTTTAAGCGTACTAGCAGTGCACGAGCGGGTTGTGAGTACACTAATGTGCACCTGCAGTTTAAAATTCCGTGTGTCCCAACAGGAAAACAAGGAGCCATATTAACAGTGAATGTGTGCACGCATCAATGTGATTCATTCAATCAGTCACATTTGTTGCATCGTGATTCTCTTTTCGGAGGTAAGCAAATGTCAGAAATGTACGAATGCCGCCTGTCAGGCACGGGGGACGCAGTATGTAGAGCACACAGACACAATGTTTCACTTAGTGGTCTTTGGCATCCAGAATATAGTTTGGTTAACAACTGTCGAGAATGTTATGTGTGCTTAAATTACACAAATTTAGTCATTATCATGCTGCTTATAAGGAGCTGCACATGCATATTTGTGTATAATCAGTTTAAAGGCTGGCATCACCGACTATTCTTATTGTATTGGGTCCTTGCAGTTCTTGGTGTCTTTCTCAA
The DNA here is from genome assembly GCA_030341885.1 of Geodia barretti. Lineage (NCBI taxonomy): Eukaryota > Metazoa > Porifera > Demospongiae > Tetractinellida > Geodiidae > Geodia > Geodia barretti. Next base: position 8,370 of record CASHTH010002123.1, read on the forward strand.
GTCCAACACACAGTGCGGTGGTTCAAATTGCAGTAATTGGCTATGTGTGTGTCCTTACTACTAGGCACTCGGAGTTTTTGCATTTCAACATCATCCTCTGTACCTCTGGTCCTACCAGGGTGGCTAATGGTTTTGCACCAAACAAGTGGCTGTGAATTTGAGAGTCAGGCAATTACATTAACTGCACCAGCTTTAACTACATATGACACACACACACACACATAGTTACATACACCTACATACATACATAAATACACACAAGCTATTGTCCAAGACAGAGCTCGATGACATAGCTGACATACCTTTAGAGTTCACGACCCCATAACACCTTTGAATGCTAAAAAATACGTTATGAAAGCAATCATCCGCGAAGGTCAATTGAAGGCGTTTTTCAAGTTCAGCCAACTAAATGCGTTGTGGCAATCATGATGAACAGGCTACACCGCAACCAAAGGAATTCAAAGGTCAACAAAGTTCATATAAACTGGTGACCTTGGTTCATCTAAACCCTATAAATAGCTAATCCAATCTAGCAGTAAATCGAAGCTGCATGCAGATATACTGCTGAATGGATTCACAAACTGCTGGCCTCAAGGGAGTGGCCTTTACAACCTGTAAGTGGACCTAATCCAATGATAATATCAGGACACCGATAATCCACATGTGCGACCTATAGACCCAATTCACCTAAAGGGAATTAGCGGTAAGACAAAAAGACACTAAATGTCTTTAAACCAGTGAATGTAAATCATCACTCACATGTACTCCATCTCACTCGGGTATTGATCCAATTCTGGTCTGAATACCAGACGCCAGTCGCAAATTGCCGCTTCTAATACGCCACATATTTGTGGTCTTTGAGCGGTATATATACAATGATACCTCGATATACACGACCTGCCCTTTACCGATGAGTGTAGGCAGTTTAGTTTATCTCTACCGCTAATCATCGCACCTGGTGCTACGTATCAAACATCCTTTGAAAGAATCCCAGAGATTCAGAGATCACACACACACACTAAACGTGGCAAATACTTATGTTGTAACGTTACGTAGTATGTACGTAAGAAGGTGCCAACTGACCCAGTCCTTTCAGGAAATGAATCCCTCAAAATGGCTAATGTCCAGGTTTTTTTGCAGCCATATGCTTTGTTAATGCCTGTGCTACTGTTATTTTCTGAGTTCGTGTGCATACATACAATCCACACTTCCTGGAAACACATTAATTGGAAAAGTAATTACCCGTAGCTGCAAAACCTTTCTGCATGGAAAACCAGCAAGCATTGGACACTAAATATGGTTCACTAACGGGTGGGACATCCTCAAAAAGTTCGTTGGCATCTATAAAATTACTGCAGCACCTACTTGTATATCCATCGGGAGAGACCCCTGTGATTTCCGTCAATCATCACGCCGTCGACGCAGCGGAAAACAAACGGGTTTCGGAGGCTCTGCAGTAGCAGCGGCTCATGGGGCATGTAGACTGTACCTGCACATAATAGTATGCCTTTGTCAATAAATTATCATTAAACTGTGGTACGTATTTACGTATGTGCTTGCTGCTGTTGCCTTCACTATATATAGTGTGTGTGTGTGTGTATGACCAATGAAGACATGTTGGTGCTGTTTTCGTCATATCAATTCTCACTAAACCTTCACACGTGCGTGACCTTGTTACGCTCCGCAGTCACTAATGTACACAGGTCAAGGTTCACTGATACGTAGTCATCAACACCACATCAAGGAATCACAATATCATGCACACTGCGTACTAAGAGTCCCAAGTCTAGGAAACCCAGACCCCGCACAGAGCAAGTGATAGAGGAGGGGAGGTAGGGAGGAAGGGGGGGGAGAAGGACTGGGGTGGTGCAGACCTTAGCATATTGCGTCGTGGAAGTCTTGGTTACGGCATGGCACGCAGAGTTTAGGTCTGGTGATGTAATACACCTGAGACTTGGCGTGTGGTTCGCAATGTGTTGCAAGAAGCTCCGACAGAAAGGTTTCTGTTACCTGTGACAGCATGCTGCGTGTCACGGAAAATATGTTCACAAAATTCCTGACACTTTCATCGCATCGCGTCGCACTCTGAGGGCTTCTGTGACGTAGGCTCATGGCTCTACCTGATCACTAGTTACGTGATGATTAACTAAAGAAATGTCTAGGCACTTCCTTGCTGCCTTACAAACTGACTAGGACTCATGCACATGAGCTCGAAATGCCGTGTTGAGTGTATTTCTGTTTTGCTCTATGCACACATCTATGGCTAGAAGAGCTACGTACAGTCGGACCTCGTTAATATGAACTCCAGGGGACCATCAAAAATTATTAATAGGAATTTCACTAAAACAGTAGCTAGTTGTATAGTGTTACGTATAATGCCTGGGGATTTCAAAGTGGCTCGTATTAAGCAGGTATTTCGCTTTAACAGTGTTCGTATTAACGAGGTTCCACTGTATACCACGTGTTGTTGTATCGTAATTATTATGAACTCAAGATCAACTCAACCTTATTATACTTGTTACGTATACGTACGTGTATTACCACGGTCCCCGGATTGTGTCTGGGGAAGGGATGGCCGGGAAATGAGCATCGCGATTGGGAGAGTAATTGAATTCCTTTTAGGGAAAGATTATTCTATTTCCTGCCTCCCCTAGATCTCTTTGTGAGTCACTGTCCGTGTGGTCACCAGCATATGAAAACATTCTTTGTGCTCACTCGGCCACATTAAACACACACACAACCATGTAACAACACTCCCATCCATCCATCCATGCCATCCCATGACACACTTTGTACATAAACGGTCGTGCCACCAACAACAACGTTTAAGGAAATGAACGGCGATAATGGTGTGGGTATTATGACTAGAGGAACGTATTTTCACACAGCACTATCAGTTGTTAGGAGGTTTCGGTGGCGATGTAACACAGGGTGCAGTCATCACACCACCTTGGCATGGTTGACTGGGTGATGCACACCCACAGGAAAACAGTCAACTATAGTTGTGGGCGTCATGACAACAGACAAAGTCACCTCGCGCGTGCAAGAGTGTATCGTTTCTTGCAGTCACCTCTATACATTGAGTGCATCGTTGTTTGCAGAGCAAAGTGAGTACGTCCTAGATGTCTGAATTGAATTTTCATTTCAACGGCACTCTGTAATGTTACTAAATGCATGTGAAACAGCTGAAACTTCGCACACACGCTCGGTTGCCAATAATGTGTTGCATTATACTGAAACATAAGCTAGCAAAGCAACACATGATACATACCTAGAGCTAATTTAAAGTTTAATGGATTTTAAACCTTATTATTCCATTCCCTTCCCTACCGGTTATGACGTGCGAAAAACCCAATGCGACCTAAATCTGTTGTGTACGTAAAAATAAGTCACACCAGGTTTTGACCTCCGAGTGGAAAGGTCACCAATCTAATTGCATAGGTCAAGAGGTTTGCGTGACCTCCAGAGATGAAAGGTCGGCTGTCGAGGAGGTCTCTTGGGACTCCATCAATGCCAGACCACTGCACAGTCACACTTACACACACACACACACACACTCACACATACACATACAAGTCCCACTGCAGGTGTAACAGCTGTGGTATAAGTACCATAACGTGTGGGTTGTAGTCACACAATTTGTTTCCCTTGAAGCTGGGCTGAAATTAAGCAACTTCACCTGAATGCAGTGAACAGGTGCAAACAGGCCTATACGGCAGCTAGAAACAATTCATCGTACTCACACTTCCAGCAAGCGCTGCGTGAGAAACAGTGTGATATTGGATGTCCACAATTAGCTCACTATAAACTCTAGGGCTGCACCCCCCAAAAACTGTAGTTTGTGTGCAACTGTAGTTTGCAGCACCGCACATGCAGGCGGATAACACAAACATGCACGCATGACTAGTAATGTACACAGCAGTAGCTGACGCGGCAGGACGGCTGGAGTTCAAAGTACATACGTACACACTGGACACATGCACACACTGATGTAGCATGAATTGCTGGAGCAAGACTGATTCTATGGACTACATACATATACGTAGCTGGTCTTCTAAGCATTGAGTACACACACACACATGTAGAGACCTATTCAGAAGTCCGTAATCTGTAGGCATATCAAGACACCAAAAGCCAAGCTCAAATTAGGATTTGAAGATTCCCCCCGATCATGCGGCAATCAACCAAACACTGTTTACGGAGTTACAACCCACTAGAGAGGGGCAGCAACATTGAAATGGAATGCGCGTCAGTTGTTCTGTCTGCCCACTTGCCGAGCACGCCAAACGCCGACACCCTCTATGGTACGTATACTCCACGCATAGCCATCCATACATTATGCATTGGGTCCTGTGCAGACATAATAATTATCATGTTTGTTGTACATCATAGTAACAGGGTCGATTCCCTATCCCATGGTAAAAGAACATAAGAATGCTTGGAATGACTTTGTTTAGTTTCCAAAAGGGACCGCTGGCCAGGACAAGGAAGAGAATTGAGTAACAAGAAGACCCAAGTACACGCACGACGTGTTCGGTGGGGGGAATCAGCTGCCCAAATTTGGTTGATCACAGCCGCAACAAAGTGTGGCCGAACTAAACATCTTGCTGCTGAAACCCCAGTCTGTACATGGAACAGTATGTCCACCCACTGGCACCATACAGGACGGTGTTTGGATACACAGACATCCTGTGTGCTAAGACAGCAGTGACATGTTTGAAAAACACGCAGTGTCGTGAAGGCCCCTCGAGGCAGATCCAGTGGGGAGTACGTAGTTCAACTACAACACGCAGTGAAACCTCAAAAATGGCACACCCTCAAAAACTAAAACAAATACAAACAATAGAGAAAAAAGAAAACACCAGAAATAAACACAAATCTAACACAAAATCAAAACATAATTATAAATGAATATAACCCAACAACCAAAAAGAAAAAACATAAAATAATAGAAACGAGACAAACAATCATTACAAAAGAGGAGCAAACAAAAAACACAACCAACAAAAAACAACAATTCAACAAATTACACAACACAAACCATAACACAACAAAACACACACAACACACCAAACCAAAATAAATCCATACACCAAACACCACACACACACACACACACACCACACAAACATACGGTTAATTAATACAGGACACATCGCTATAAAGGGTACTTGGTTCCGCCCCACACTACTTCGCAAGCATTTTATGACCGAGAAGAATCTCTTTGGACTCTCACATGTACACACACCATGGGCGTGTGTCGCGTACTTACACAGCTTCTACCCATACATATAGCTGCGCAACTTGAAACTGAGTGGTGATAGATTTCTAGAGACACAAGACAAACACAATCGTTGTCACGGTTATATTGTATCTCTAGACTAAGCCGAGCCAAGCAAGATATGCACATTCTAAAATTTCAACCCTAATCTTTTTCTTGTGAATGGCGGTTTTTTTACCGATCGCCAGAAGGAAGTGACCATTAGGGACAAAGTGCCGGCAGTAAACTAATATTTCACTCTGGAAGGGTAGGTTGCCTGTTACCTACTGCAAACCAATGCAGGACATCCTGTGTGCTAGACAGTAGTGACGTGTTTAAAACATGCCGCGTTTTTGAAGGCCCCTCGATGGACACACGCAAGCATTTTTATGACCGAGCTTATCAGTTTGGGACCTCTCACAGGTACACACCACCATTGGGGTGTGTCGTACTTTTAAACATCTTTATAAATAATATCGCTTGCCGCCAACTGAAAAACGGGTGATATATTTTAGAGAAGGACACAAGGACACAAACACATCTTGTCACGGATAGACCTAGCACGAGGCCTTGTTTCCTCCTGATCACTTTATGCAGATAGTAATATCTCTTAGACAGAAATGGACATGGTCATGCCGCACTCGCGCGCATGAGCGAAAAACGATTAAATGGGCATGCGCATGCAAAAAGCTTTCATTACGAATGATCGCGCACAAGAGTTCTTTCTCTTCCTGAGGGTGGAGTTGTGCGCGGAGATTGGAACAGGCAATGAGAATAAAAACAAAATACGTGTCAGCGCCGGTTCTTTCTAGGGCTTTCGTTGCCTGTTGATTAAACAAACAACAGCAGCGACGGGAGAGTTGCGATAAAACCCTATACCCTTTTCTTTTGAATGGTGTTTTTTTACCGTCGCCCGACAGACGTTGACCATTAGTGGACAAGAGTTTGCCGGCCTAGCCAGTAATAGTAATACTTACAGATTTCCCTCTGAATGGTAAGGTTGCCTAAGTTACCACTGCAACCAATGCAGTACATCCTGTGTGCTTAAGGACAGTAGTGACGTGTTTTTAAAACATGAGGCGTTTGGCAGGCACCTCGATGGACACCACGCAAGCATTTTTTGACCGAGATTAATCTCTTTGGACTCTACATGTACACACACCATTGGGTGTGTGTCGTTACTTAAATCTTATACATATAGCTGCCGAAATTACAACTCCCGGGGGGGGGGGGGAAGGGGGAAAAATTGGGGGGGAAGGGGGGGGGGGGGGGGGGGGGAAAAAAACATCATCTGGAGTGGGGGGGGGAAGGGGAGGGAAAAAAAAAAACGGGGGGGGGGCGGGGGGTGGGGGGGGGGGGGGGGGGAAAAGGAAAAATGCGGGGATGGAGTCCTGGTGGGAGGGGGGGGGGGGGGGGGGGGGTAAAGGGAGGGTGGGGGGGGTGGGGGAGGGGCGGGGGGGGGGGGGGGGGGAAGGGAATGGGTGGGGGGGGGGTGGGAAGGGGGGGGGTGGGGGAAAGGGGGGGGGGGGGGAGGGGGGGGGGGGTGGGGGGGGAAGGGGGGGGGGGGGGGGGGTGAGGGGGGGGGGGGGGGGGGGGGGGGAAGGGGGGGGGGGGAAAGGGGGGAAGGGGGGGGGGGGGGGGGGGGGGGGGGGGGGAAAACTGGTGATAGATTTTAGAGACAAACCACAATCTTTGTCACGGTAGACCTAGCACGAGCCTTGTTTTCCCTCCTTGATCACTTTATGCAGAGTAATATCTCTAGACAGGAATGAATGGTCATGCCGCCTCGCGCGCATGAGCGAAAAACGATTAAATGGGCATGCGCATGCAAAAGCTTCCATTACGCATGATCGCGCACAAGAGTTCTTTCTCTCCTGAGGGTGGAGTCTGTGCGCGAGAACAGGCAATGCAGAATAAAAAATACGTGTCAGCGCCGGTCTTTCTAGCGGCTTTCGTTGCCTGTTGTCTAGAACAAACAACAGCAGCGACGGGAAGTTGCGATAAACCCTATACCCTTTTCTTTTGAATGGTGTTTTTTTACCGTCGCCAGACAGACGTGACCATTAGTGGACAAAGTGCCGGCAGTAATACTACATATTTCCCTCTGAATGGTAGGTTGCCTAGTTACCTACTGCAAACCAATGCAGGACATCCTGTGTGCTAAGACAGTAGTGACGTGTTTAAAACATGCCGCGTTGTGAAGGCCCCTCGATGGACACAACGCAAGCATTTTTATGACCGAGATAATCTCTTTGGACTCTCACATGTACACACACCATTGGGTGTGTGTCGTACTTACACATCTTTATACATATAGCTGCCGCAACTGAAAACTGGTGATAGATTTTAGAGACAAACACAATCTTTGTCACGGTAGACCTAGCACGAGCCAAGATATGCACATTCCAAAATTTAAACCCTATATCTTTTTCTTTTGAATGGTTTTTTTTACCGACGCCAGACGGACGTGACCATTAGTGGACAAAGTGCCGGCAGTAATACTACATATTTCCCTCTGAATGGTAGGTTGCCTAGTTACCTGCTGCAAACCAAGCCCTAGTTAGTCCAGCACGGGTCAAAAATCAACAAAACGTCTTCCGTCGTATTGTCTTTACTAATAATCTAAACACTCCCTTTACTTCATTCTCTCCAACAAAACTATGAGTTTACCTGGATACAGTGCGACGAGGTGTCCAGCGGGGACTTTCCCCTGTGAGATGGCCACGCCCCTCCCTCCTCCGGTCAGCCGACTCTCGCACACGTCCAGACAGAATCCAAACTCCTCCCACAGCCCCTCCCTCCCTGTCTCGTGTAGTGACTTCAGTCTCTCCTGGGATCCCAGGACTCGTCTGGTGTCCCGAGCAGTGACCCGGGGCAAGGTTCTGTCCAATCGGGCCAGCAGTGAGGTCAGCTGTCTCACAGCCTGCTTCTCTCGGACTCTACTTAGTCGGCCATCACTACGTTTGACCTGGCTGGAGGAACAAGAGCATCATGCACAGTGACTATTGTTTGAGTACCTAAATTTACATCTTAGTGGCTGCTTGAAAAGTGCTACTTGCAATGGACTTCAATTGTTTGAGTATAGTTCGGAGTTAAATACAAACCAACCCCATCAAATTTACCCTGTCCTTATGAGCACTAATGAGTTGTATGCACGTGTGGTGTTTTATGTATGTATGTGGGAGGTACAGGGTGTGCGAGTTGTGTCTAAATGCCCATCTATGCAACGGCTTTAAAACGGGCCTCTGGTATTTTAATCGGTCCCCAACATATACACCACATGAGCAACCGAGCTAGTCATACGTACGTATCTGTATGTCATATAATACGTACATAACACGCAATATACGTACACTTGCTGCATTAGGTCTGCCCATTATTCCAGTTACACCATCATATCGTTAGGCCCATCAGTCCACACTCCCATCGCTACTAGCTACGTTTATTAGGTTAGTACGACAATCACACCCTGCATTTTGCTGGACCGGAGCCACTCTCAACACACAGCACATACGTACCTAATGTTGTCCACATCCATATGCTTAGGGGACGCTTTGTATGTATGCATAATGCATAGTGCATGCGCTACATAATTATTTATAAAGTGTAAAAATGAGAGATAGCAAATACTGCAAGACGCGTGTTGTTTTGGGGGGGGATCCTTTACATGTAGGCATATGCAAGTTCTAATTTGATTTACAGCTCATCCACGGTGTTGCGGTAGGCTGAGGCCATGGATCGTGGAATGCTTTGCAGATTTCTTCATGCAGGAGGTCGAGATAGAGAATGCTGCTACCAGAACGATTTTGCCATAAAGAGTCTTTATGCGTGCCGCTAATATTATGGCAAAACTAGCGATGTGGTATATACTGTGATTCCAACCATACTACTCGTATTCAGTTCCCAGATATGCCCAAGAATGCTTGCTAGCATATCAGACCTTATATTTCAGCACATTTAACGTGTAACAGTATGTAGAGCTGTCCTAGGTGTAGTTGATTTGTTTGTTGTGCCTTTGCCTTTCTACCTCATAGTTTTCACATACATAAAAACTGTTTGCTAATGGGCGACCCATAGGAAGGTTAGTAATTGCAGTGCAACATGCATTCTAGCACAGTCACAACATTACACAACATTACACACTGCCACAGGTGTGCACTCTCCAAAAGCCACCATATATTCCGAGAAATCATCTTCACACCCAGACTAATTAAGCCACCCTCCCAAAGACAGAGTGAGAGAGAGCTCTCCAGCAGCAAGGAGACATTAGCAAGAATTCATTACCAGTAGTAGCACATGTGTCACATGTGGAGGCATCGTACATGTTCCCAACTAATACTAGAGTCAAAAGAAAAACAAGGCTTAAGAATGAGGACCCATCTGTAAGTGTCTAATTCATCAGCCACTGTAGATTGGCACACACACCCAGTGGGACACGCCATAGCACGAAACAAACCAGTGATATTGCATAAGAACGGACAACATAGTGTAATGACTCAAATGGGATCTTAACAAACCAGTGATATTGCATAAGAACGGACAACGTAGTGAAATGAGATCTTAACAAACCAGTGATATTGCATAAGAACGGACAACATAGTGTAATGACTCAAATGGGATCTTAACAAACCAGTGATATTGCATAAGAACGGACAACATAGTGTAATGACTCGAATGGGATCTTAACAACCAGTGATATTGCATAAGAACGGACAACGTAGTGAAATGAGATCTTAACAAACCAGTGATATTGCATAAGAACGGACAACGTAGTGAAATGAGATCTTAACAAACCAGTGATATTGCATAAGAACGGACAACATAGTGTAATGACTCGAATGGTATCTTAATTACTGCACAAGTGCCAGCATTTTTCAGTGTAAAAGTGTGCCCTTACAAACCTATTACTGCACAAGAGCCAGTCATCAAGTAATGCAGTGAAACTATACAAGGTTGTGTCTCACTGCCTGGTTTTCAAGGCCACCACGGGGACAATTACATTACCTCATTATGATGCGTAATGATTTTTGATGCCATAGGCTACAGCAGAGTTCAGTTGCAATGTTTACCAAGACAGACAGACAGCTAGTGTGGGTGGGGGGAGAGGCGGAGGTAATGGTCCTGGGAGCAAACATAGACAGGCACACAGGTGTACGGCAGCTGTTTGATTCAACTCATAACACTGTCAGTGAATTGAAGAGGGCAGGCGTTTACACAGCATGGCAGAATTTTGTGTGCATATGGAGTGCCATTCTTTGTTGCACACCCCCCACACATGCACTACACCATGACTGCATGTGTGTGTATATATACATGGATTGCACCAGGAGGGCTGACTTGAAAATAGAAGGCAGACAGCTGTCTCGGTGTCTCTCTCCCTCCCAATCAAAGTGTATCAAAGGACTGTGTAAACCATCGTTTCGCTAGCTTATAATTTGAGGAAAAAAGCTGCATACTTAATATTTGGTGTGGCACATGATTGCTAGACCTTGATGTCCACCCTGAAAACTAACCTACACTCCTACGTACGTAGCTCTACAATGACTGTACGACTGTACGTAAGATAGCACTCCAGTTAAGTGTAAGTACTTAGCCACATCAAACCCAGTCTGGAATGAGATTTGGCAGGTGCTCAAATCACCAGCTCTTACCAAAAAAATCAGCGTTTCCCCTCTGGTGAAGTGCGTGTGGCCAGCCAACTAAGAGGTTACCCCTCTCGTTGTCCTGATCAAATTTCTTCTCAAGCGGTTGTGTATCCAAGAGTGTGATTGAGCAGCAAACACTGGCCTGTTTGAAGCTCTCTGAATGAATGAACGACATCCCAAATCCCTGGCCCCATTAGAGTGGACTCCCACAGCTTTCCAAGAAATCACGTGGAGTGTGTGTTGTTTCGACGTTAATTTTGTTTGTGCATGGGCATGCAAGCAAGTGTGTATGGCATTGGTATATACACACACACACATGGATACAGTAGTTGCAAAACTTGGATATGTGTACACGTAAGCATGCAATAGTTTGGTGCGCCGTGCAATAGTTTGGTGCGTCTGTTGCCTGTGACTGCAAGAGACTCATTGTTGTGGGCTCTCCCTGGTTGCTCTCTCTTCTTTTGATATGACTGCTCTTGGATGTCTTTTCCAAGTTGTTGGCTTAAAGAAAGACCACTCTGAAGCCCCATTGTCACATCAAGGACACAATTATTATCTTCTTTGTGTGCCATGGACATCATCAACACTACTAATGATATGCTGTAGCTCCATTGCCATAATTATTAAGAACATAATTTTTTTAATGTGAGCCCTGTGCATCATATCTACGTACAATAATATTGCGTCTGTTTTGTAGGTTATTCTTATGGATGTTGACTTGTTTGCCTTTTACCTCGTTGTCGACATGTATAATTTTGACTAAAAAATGTGCTGAGGTTTAATGAAGCCGCTTAGGTATAAATGAAGGAAGTAGCTCTGTACGTTAGGCCTTGAGGCTGGTTGACGTAAGTAATGGATTTGGTTGTTACACAAGCAGAGTCAACAGGTAGTGAGTGTGGTCACTTGAATAAGGTTTCTATTGCCAACAAAGGTCTCATGTTCCTCTCCCTTTACACATGCACGTGGTAACCCAGTGTTTCTGGGGGTTAGCACATGGTAGTAGCTAGCCCTGCAGAGGTTGCAAACCTGAAGCCATTGAGAAAGGCTGTGGACCTACAGTATGCATACACCCACGTCACACATTTCCTTAACTTGACTGAATTAGAGAAAAGGATATCCTGGATTTGATGCTGATATGTAAGGAAAAGGTGAGTTGGGACTTTATTCCATAAACATATAATTTAATTTATGGTGTGACGTCAAAACACTGTTTGCGTGTCACTACTTTGACTTTTGCGGCTTCTTTGACAATTCCTGGATGCAGGAGTTAGTTAGATCTGACCATAATCCATCCCTCGTAGTGCCACTATTGTTGCCAGTCGGATGGCTTATATTGATCCATGGTTGGCTTTGTGGCTTTAAGGAGGACACATGCAGGACATGGCTACAAAAGGCCGACCAATCATACAGGTAAATTCTAAGAAAATTGAATAATGGTCTGCCAAGATGTCCTCATCAGTAAGCAAGAACCTTGGATGCATAACGTGCTGCAAATAACCTAGTATTGAAACAGTATCCAAGGTGAAGTCGCTTTGAACACTAGCGAGTGGTTAAAATGTGGAGAAATCCTACTCCAACCTAACTTGCAATAAACGTGTTAGCCGTCACCGAACTCTCGGTCTGTCAAGGCTCCTAAACATAATAAGCGCGTGTCCTTCCGTCTCCCGTGATGCTCCTAAAGACACAAAGTGCTCTCCCCAGAAGATGAATCACGGGCCGACAAACCCGAGTGCTTTGTTCTCTGTCTGATCTCATCTCCGAGACAGTCCCTCCAGCTAACCACACACACCTGGTTCACCAACTGAATTTCCACTTCATGCCTTATCACTTCGTAGTAGTATCTATAATCATCATGCTTGCACTGGGCTTCTAACACTATAGTGCAAGGTGAGGTCACCTGCTATTAGGTGATTGGTGTCACTGCTAGCTCCTCTAAAAATCCATACTTGTGAGCATTGAAT